>JABJVT010000008.1:5004762-5229499 GCA_014170255.2 Drosophila triauraria
TATTTTTCAGCAATAATTATTAATAATCAATAAAGTTAACAGTGCTATGTTATTCTGTCACAGTCAGATACATTGTTGGCTGGAAATCAAATTGCTCTGGTAACTATCTTTTCCGGACAGGTAGTTTCAGGCAGTTTGACAGGGAGGGTCCTACCCAGTGTTTAAAAACAGCAGTAAGTTTCATTTCATATGCTTTTGCTTTTCTGCTTCCGAAATAAACAGAAGTCGCAGTCGCAGAAAAGCAAAATGAAAAAGCGAACTTTATTATTTTTTTTTGCCTTGTTTTTCATTATTTAAAAAATTATAAAGGAAATCAAAATGTATAAGAACAAATTAAGGTCAAGGTCCACTCGGTCCCGTGACTGCTTTGCCCTTTTTGGCGGCGTGCATCCGCTGCACACTAGTTTGTGGGGAGTTTCAGGTACAACTCCTCACAATCTAAACCTATCTTTAATTAGCAATAAATAAAAGTTTATAATGAAGTTGGAATAGACGCGTTTTAATTCAGGAGTCATGTAGATGCGAAGTGAGGCACCAAAATGGGAGGCGGTATAGCTCGTCGTTGATATGGGTTCGTGACAGATATTTTATTTAATTCGGCCTCTCAGATCATTTACCTCCCTGTTCCCAAGTATAGCACTGAAGGTACGCTCGGTAGATGATAGGTATATATTGAGATATTACTTAGCTGAATTAATAATTAGTAAGATTGATGAAGTAATGAGTAACAATTGTGGCTCCTTCGGGGTCTTAGTTGGTTGGTGGCTCCGATGAGATTATCGTCGTCGCGCCCGAGGTTAATGTCTTCGCTGCGAGGGTTGTTGGCGTTATTCTCGGTGGTTGGTGTCTTCGTAGGATGGGCTACGAGTCGTCGTCCCCGTGGTGGGGTCTCTGGTAGACTTCGTGTGTCATCCTCGTGGATGGGTGAGGTCCCGTAGTGGACTTGTCGGACCCTATGAGGTTGCTTCGGTCTCTTTAATCGCGCCGTCGTAAGTGTGGCAGAGTGTGTCGCTTCATGTCGCTCCGTAAGCTTCGTGTGGCTTCGGTTCGCGTTGTAACAGCTTCGTGTCGCTTCGTCTCGGCTTCGGGTGGCGTCGTGCCGCTTCGTGTGGCTTTGGGTCGCTTCGTTTGGTTTTGGGCCGCTTTTGTGAACCTCCCTTGGCGTCGGGTGCTTCGTATTGCGTCCGGGGCCTTCGTGTCGGCTCCGGCTGCCAGTGATCCTTTCCAGTTCGTGAGCCGATTATTCCAGTTTAAGCCACGAAGAGCGAAAAGTAAAAGTTCTTTGAATTGACTCAATGCGTTTGCTGTGAACGTCCCACTGGGGACTCCAAACGCAAGATCCATATTCTAAAATAGGACGAACTAACGAAGTGTATAAATTCTTCGTGACGTAGGGGTCATCGAATTCCTTCGACCACCGTTTGATAAATCCAAGCACACCACTGGCTTTATTCATTCTGATAGGAAGAAGGAAAAATTGGGTTAGTTTTTGATACGGACGACGTAGATGACACAATGGCTTTGTCCGGCCTGGGTAAACTAACCCCTACCAGCTGTCTTTTCTTTTCTTAGCTTCGTACCCTTAAAACAAAATACTGAGGCCAGAAGGCAGCAGAGCATATTTTATTAAAAGTTCGTCAGGGACATTTACTTTGAAAGTTGAAATATCCCTAGCATAAGAAAATAAGAATTTTTCACATTTCCTTAAGATTCTGCAGCTTTAAAGCGACCTGATAGATAAATACTTACATCGTCAGATGGTTAAGAAGGAGAAAGCCTCGAAAAAAAAAAAAAATATGTTTTGTTGGTGGAATAGCAATATGGGCTTTTGGCAATACATTAGTAGTAACAATTTTGTCCGGTATTCCAGGCCTCTTTCCCTGGGTAGTTTTCTGGATGGGGATCTGTGGGTTGATATTGACCCTCTGCGGACACAAGGGATATAAATGGAGGCGCTGCCACTTCAGCGGTACATTCGGACGCCGAATCTTTTCTCGCCCCTGATCTTAATATCAATGGAGTTAGATACATATGTCGGGGACGGGGCTGTACCGAGGAGTTTGCTGTTGAGAACCCGCGGCAAGTTGTTGGGATCCGCCCAAATGCAGTGCGCCAACTGTGTCCAGAGCCAAGAGCACCTCATTAGTTACACGAAAGCTAATAAGTAGCTCTTTAAAACCACTTTGGTTTGCCGCATAAAACATCATTTCCCTTTCAACATTGCGACAAGTTTCACAGCAGTAGCACAATCCAATGTTCTTAGTAATAGTGTCAGCCATCCGGCCAGTGCAAATATTGCACTTGGCGTGCACGATATTATCACACAGCCAGCAGCCAATAATAGGTCGCCTGCAGAAATTTTGTTCTTGCAGGTTTTAACTACATAGACAATACTACAGGACATTATAGTGACTTACCAATATACCAATCAGAAGTTAAGAGAATATAAGAGTTGTTACGTGCACTAAAAGAGAGAGGAGAGCAAGCAAGACAGCGAGAGTTAGGGAGCTTGCCGTCAAGCTGTAATATCGGCGTAACGGATCAAGCAAAACGAGGAATGCAAAATGCAGATAAGCAATCGCTGCACAAAACTAATTAGCAATAATGTAATTATTAATATACAAAACAGCTGCATGCACACGCGAATTGAAACGGTAAATTATTATCGAAACAAGATGGAAGTTTCAATAAAACCCTGTGGTACCCCAAAGCGCAAAACAAAAACAGTGGAAAAGCTACAGTCGAGTGCGACCGACTGTAAGATACCCGGTACCCAAAGAATTGTGGGTGAAAGCAGCACATGCACATGGAAAAAGAAAATTTTGACAAATGAAGAGACAAATGTTGCTGAAACATGTTGGGCAACTCTCAACATGCTGAGCAACACCCAACAAAGACAAATGCTGCTAGGAACATGTTGAGCAACATGCACGTGAGCTCTCTCTCTCTCTCTCTATCTCTCTCAGAAACTTTATTGTTTAATAACTTCTATGTTTATCATCCGATTTTACTCAAATTTTCAGAACACGTCCACGATTGCCTACTTATTAAGACTATCTACCTTTTTTACGCCGAAAATTACGCATATGGCTTATATACCGTTTTTTTTTGGTTTTCGGGGGCGGAAGTGGGCGTGGCCAAATTTAAAAACAAACTTGATCTGCGTGCAACAGATTCCAATGTAGTCACCAAATTTGGTAACTCTAGCTCTTATAGTCTCTGAGATCTGTTGTTTCACACGAACAGACAGACGGACAGACGGACATGGCTAGATCGACTCGGCTAGTGACGCTGATCAAGAATATATACACTTTATAGGGTCGGAGATTTCTCCTTCTGCCTGTTACATACATTCTCGGTTGGCACTAACTTATAATACCCTTGTACCCTATGGGTACCGGGTATAAACACGACGGTTCACTTCGCAATGTGCTAATAACTCTTTTTCAAGGCCCAGGCATTACCGATCATCCCCGCAGGCTGACGTCGCACAGAACTAACTGGCTATAATATAAGAAACAAACATACCCATTGGGCTCCGTCCGCTGTAAAAAAAATATACCCTGAAGAAAGTATTATAACTACGGTCAGATGTTTATATCCCTTCTGATTGCCTCAAACAAATAAGCATATTGTATAGCTGGCATATACTTGCACACTGCGCTGCAAAATGTATTAAATCCAGGGGTCGTAAAAGCTATAATTTTTAAAATAAAAAATGTAAAATAAGTGTTATTTTTTTTATTAAAAAAAAATAATTGCAAAATAACTGCTACTGTAATAATTAATAATATATATAATAATAATATATATATATATATATAATAAGTAATAAAGTTAAAAAAAAATTCTTCTTAGTTGAATCATAACTCTTATTTTGTATTTGTTTTTTTTATTTCTTTGTCAATTTGTATTTTGAAAAATTGAAAATATCTCTTATTTACCAATTTTTATTTTAAATTTGGAAAAATTTAAAATAACAATTATTTATCAATTTTTATTTTAAAAATTAAAAATAAAAATTGAATAGCTACAACCAGGGACCGTAATTATTATAAGTTTTATTATAAAAGTCAAAAAATAAAAGGTATTTTTTAATTTTTATTATACAAATCAATTTTAACTCTTAAAAATGATTTAAAAAATAAAAATCAAAAATAATAGTTATATTTTGATTTTTATTTAAAAATCAAGAATAACTTTTATTTTTGATTTTTATTTCAAAAATTGAGAAATAAGTGTTATTTTGTGATTCTTATTATAAAAATCAAAAATAAAAATCAATTTGGAATATCTTTTAAACGGAAGATTCTATAGCACGTATAATTCTATATATTTAATCCAACGTACCCACCCCAAGTTTTATATGCTTTTTATTAATATTGTGAAAAGAGAGAATATTTGGGAAGCTAAAAAGTGTATACATGTGTATATACTCTATATACATGTAAAATGTATTCGCAGTAATTAAAAAACACGTTTGCTTTATAAATAAGAACAAGAACCCCTTTTTATTTTTTTTTTTTTACTGTAAGCTGCACAAAGAGCTCCATAAGAAAATCTGGAAGAGTGTGCGTGAACTATTTTCCAAAATAATAATCGCTTGCGAAAGACATGTTTTTTATCCGAGAGCTTCAACGGACTTTTAATTAAGAAAAATGTTTACATACGTTTGCTAACAGCGAATTTTCAGAGTGAAGATATATAATATGGTATTAAATGTTCTCTTACGAAGATGCCAGTTGGGGATAATTCGCTTTTAGTATACATTAACGGAAATGTATTGAAGAGCAGATCAAATATATAGAATGATACGTGCTATAGGATCTTCCGTTTAAAAGATATTCCAATTTCATTTCTATTTTTGATTTTAATAATAAAAATAAAAAAATAACACTTATTGCTCAATCTTATCTTCTTATACATATATAAAAATGAATCGTAAAATGGACCTGGAACAATTTGACCAATTCGTTTTTTAAAATGTTCGTTGAAGTCCAAGGACGGTTCTTACGGCGAGAAAAAATCGAATAATTGCCGGGAAAACCCTAAAACAGCCCTTTTTATTTTTCACATACATAACTAAAACGGCTGCTTTGATAACATTGTCAGGTAATTTTCGTCAAACATTTTCTGTCGTTTATATAAATGGTGAGTCTAGAACTGTTAAAGTTTACTATATATATGTGCGTGTACTTTCCTCATTTTCTCAAGACCAATACGAGCAAATATAGGAAGGCGAACGCGTAGTACAAATGGGGTATTACAAAGACGATCACGGAGTGCAGATGAAGGTAATGCACGAAATAGATCTGTTGACCCCGTACCTGTAGTAAATCTTTCAAGGTGATCACGAATACGTCGTGCTGTTTGGGCTGAAATGATTAATGTACGGATACATTGAAATGATGAACGCAATGTGTCCGCGATACTTCCGCGACTCTTCCGCGATATTTCCGCGATACTTTCGCGATACTTCCGCGACTTTTCCGCGATACTGCCGCGATACTTCCGCGATATTTCAGCGATACTTCCGCTATACTTCCGCGATTATTCCGCGACTCTTCCGCGATTCTTCCGCGATACTTCCGCGACTTTTCCGCGATACTGCCGCGATAATTCCGCGATATTTCAGCGATACTTCCGCGATTCTTCCGCGATGATTCCGCGATACTTCCGCGCTCCACCGCGATACTTCCGCGATACTTCCGCGATTCTTCCGCGATACTTCCACGACTCTTCCGCGATACTTCCGCGACTCTTCTGCGATACTTCCGCGACTCTTCCGTGATTCTCCCCGATACTTCCGCGATATTTCCGCGATACTTCCGCGATACTTCCCCGACTCTTCCGCGATTCTTACGCGATACTTCCGCAACTCTTCCGCGACTCTTCCGTGATTCTTCCGCGATACTTCCAATACTCTTCCGCGATTTTTCCGTGATACTTCCGCGACTCGAGCGGGAAAATCTTTTTTACATATAGTGCCATCTATCATACATAGAATGCGGTGCGTGATGCATTTTTTGACATCTACTCATTGTTCTCTGCTTAGTTAATTTTATGTGACAAACCGGTATTGTCTTGACCGTGAAAAAAATAATTAAAAAAAATAAGTTATTCGTTTCCTAACAAGCCAGCAACAAGTGTATTCACAGAACTTAAGGCAAGAAAGGCAAAATATAATAAGAGAAAATGCCCGATTCGGACAACGCGAGAGGACACGAAGTTCATTGGCATCATACAATCACTTGGCATTCTAATATGATCCCACTGCGAACTACAGTGATAATGCAAATTTAGATACTGGGCCAATGACGACTATATGCCGATATTTCGATACGTTAAAGTTCAAAAGAGAAACGGCTGGATTGTGCTGCGCAAGTGGAAAAGTCAAACTGGATCCATTACTTACACCACCACAGCCACTGAAACCATTGTTCGATGGAACTGATCCCGATTCCATCCATTTTCTTCAACATATCCTATAATACAATAACTGCTTTCCTTTGGAGCTAATATCATTCGAGAAGGCGGCTTCTTGCCGACCTTCAAGGTAAAAGATACAACAACAAAATATATCATTTACATGGTTCAATGGTGCTAACACCAGATGAACCGCATCAATTTCTGCAAATATATTTCATTTCGTAAATGGTGGATCAGCTATATGTGCTGTGCAATATACAGGGAACATAACAGTTAAACAGACGAATTATTGAACAGTTGCAAACATTTTTTCACGCTAATAATGCTGTGGTTAATGTGTTTAAAACAGCATTAGAACAAATGCCATCGGATCGCAGGAATTTGATTAAGGCATCCATTATTTACGGAAAGTACGCATATGAAAATGTATGTACTTCTCGAATACCAATGATTCCGACTGATCTACCGTTTGACTTCAAACGATTGCAATTTCCAGTTCGCCTTGCGTTAACAAGTCGCAAACCAAATCGTTTAGTGTTTGCGGGATAAATTTAGAAAATCATTGTTTCTCACATGGGCAGTTATATATTCCGTATTCTCGAGTTGGGAAACCATCCGCTTTGTTTGCGTTAACGTCAGACCATATACAAAAAATGTGGTTTACCAAAGAGCACTTCAATGAAACGGATAATTTGCGGACACGTATAACGCTTCGATTCAGTATTTACTTTGGATTCACTTTCATTAACTTAGAGAAGTTCAACTAAAAACAAGTGAGAAAGCTACAGTCGAGTGTGACCGACTGTGAGATACCCGGTACCCAAAGTATTGTGCGTGAAATTAAGTAGCACACGGACATGGAGAAAACAAAATGTTGACAAATGAAGACAAATGTTGCTAAAAACATGTTGAATAACGTTCAACAAAGACAAATTCTGCAGCTGTACGCAGCTGCATTACGAATTAATACTGCGCCCGAAGGCACGCAACACTTTTTTTCGCTACTGCCGTTGTGGCTCAGGAGAAGAGAAGGAGAATATACAAACTTTATTGTTTAATAACTTCCATGTTTATTATCCGATTTTACTCAAATTTTCAGAAAACTTCCGCACATGCCTACTTATTTATTTTATCTATTTACTTGAAGCAAAATTTTAAAACTATAGCTTATATAAAGTTTTTTAAAATTTTCGGGGGCGGAAGTGGGCGTGGCCATATTTAATAAACAAAACTTGATCTGCGTGCAACAAATTCCAATGTTGTCACCAAATTTGGTAACTCTAGCTCTTATAGTCTCTGAGATCTGTTGTTTCACACGGACGGACAGACGGACGGACGGACGGACGGACAGACGGACAGACGGACATGGCTAAATCGACTCGGCTGGTGATGCTGAAAAAGAATATATATACTTTATGGGGTCGGAGATGCCTCCTTCTGCCTGTTACATACATTTTCGATTGGCACTAACTTATAATACCCTTGTACCCTATGGGTACCGGGTATAAACACTGCATTTTGTAATCAAAATAAATTCATTACTGTTGTGAAATGAAATAAAACTTTTCCTTTTCAAATATAAAACAAACAAAAAAATTTTTCTTCATATTTTAGTCACCAAACGAAATGTTACATAAAACGAAGCCATCTGGTGGCGAAACGGAGTTCGCCGGGTCAGCTAGTTTTGAAATTAAAATCAAAAATAACTTTTATTTTAATTTTTAAATAAAATTAAAATATAACTATTATATTTGATTTTTATTTTTAAATCATATTGAAGAGTTAAAATTGACACTTACTTGAAAAATCGGGAAAAAAGTATCATATCTTAAATTTTCCTGTAAAAATACCATATGTGTATTTTTCCCGCACTTCCCAGACAATTTTTAGACTTTTGATTTTTTATTAAATTATAACTCTTATTTACGGTCCCTGGCTTTAACTTTTGAACGGAGCGGTATACTTGAAAGATAGTAGAATATTTTAATCTATGTCTCAAAACCTTTCGTTTGATGTATGTATGTTTGTTATGTACATATTTATATAAATGTCAAACGGTACGTTATAATACAGGCATACAAACATCAAACAAAAGGTATTGAGACATAGATTAAAATATCTTTCGATCTTTAAATATACCAAGTTCGAAAGTTATAGCAATCAATTTTATTTTTAGTTTTTAAAATAAAAATTGAATTGCTATAACGTTACTAATTTGTTTTTATATTTCGAAAAATTTTAAATAACTGTTATTTATCAATTATATTATATTATTTATTTATATATTTATATTTCTAATTTTTAAAATAAAAATTGAATTTCTATAACTTTTGAACTTGGCGGTATATTAAAAAAATAAAAATTTAAAATTTAAAATTTAAAATAAAATTGATAAATAAAAGTTATTTAAAATTTTCAAAATATAAAATTAAAATTGATAAATAACAGATATTTTCAACTTGTCAAAATACAAATTGACAAACAAAAAAATAAAAAAAGAAATACAAAATAAGAGTTATGATTCAACTTTTATATAAAAATTAAATAAGAAGAATTATTTTTTTTATTTTCAATTTTTCAAAATGCAAATTGAAAAATAATTCTTATTTGGAATTTTATTTTAAATATTACAAAATAAGAGTTATGATTTAACATTTATATAAAAATTGAAAAATAAGAATTATTTCTAACTTTTAATTAAAAATCAAATATAACATTTAAAAAGATTAAAATAATAAAATTTGCAAAAAAAAATGTTTCCTATTTCTGCAAAGTCCTTCCAAAAATAAGTTATACACAATTTTACATAATTCCTATCGTCGCAGTTAATTTTTAGGGTCTAATTTTTATTAATCTCATAACTGTTATTTGCAACCCCTGATTAAAACATCAAATTAAAACAAAATGTATCGTCCATTAGTTCACTTTTCTGTCAATTTGTTAAGGCTAGTACTATGATCGACGAAAATTGCTTACGGAATGCCGTGAGCGAAATTGTGATATATTTCGTTCGGGAACCAGTGTGACCGAAGAAACCAAAGAAAATGGTCAAAATCGGTCGCACTGACTTGTATATCCATCTGTGTTTTGTAAACAAACTTTATAAAAGAGATATTTACTTAAACGCATTTGATTGGGTGGTGAAAGCAAATAAAAGTGGCGCCAACGCCATCGCCACCAACAAACAAATTTTTAATACAATTTTCAATAAAAATACAATTAACATATATTTCATCCGTTAAATCGCATTTAATATGCCTCGCCTTTACGGCTTTTATCAATTCCACTGTGGTCCAGAATCCCAAATTAGTGGCAGAAATTCTAATTTGTTAGCTAGCGAGCTAAAATTTTGCACATTGTTTTCTTTCCACACACAAAGCACATATGTCGGAATCAGCCGAATCGGACAGCTAGGAGTGGTAGCCCCGTACAAGCACCATATTAAAATTAATGTTTTTGTTAGAATAACTATTTTTATTTGCGTTATCAAGTTGAAATGCGGACACTATAAGTTTTACCCATACCATGTGAATTTCAACAACCTAGGATTACTGGATGGTCTAGCCCCATACAAACGTGTTCTAAAATTCATCAAAAACGGTCAAAAAAATATTAATACCATCGAATTATTCACACATTAGGCAACAAAATAGCGTTGTTAGTTTAACTAATACACACAAATACAACATACTTTTATTCCACGAAACACAATGAGTTTGAGGTTAGAATTGCTGGAAATATGACATTACAAAAGCACATATAAACAAATACGAATCACATTTAACAATTATTGTGTAAATACACCTTTATTGTAAATACCTTTATCTTTGTTTTCCGTGTTTTTTACTTTTATAGTCAAAGAAATAACTGAATTATACCAATTTGAAATCAGCTTTTACTTGCAAGCCTAGCAAAGGCAAAGTTTAATGCAAATGATCAGATGACTTCCAGGGCTGCCTAAATCGCTAGAACTTCAATTTCAATTTATTTATTGCTAACCGTTTTACCGGTTCGCTCCCGGAATTCCGTTCATCTTAGTACCCAACCAAACGAAATACCACAAAATTCCTTTTCAAGCTCTTTTTTTTTGTATGAAGTTTTTTGTTTATAGTTTTATACCCTTGCAGAGGGTATTATAATTTTGCCATGATATTTGCAACGCAGTGAAGTAGGCATCTCCGACCCCATAAACTATATATATTCTTGATCAGCATCACCAGCCGAGTCGACAAAACTAAACTATCGATACATATTATAAAGTAGAGATTACATTGTTCCAATAGTTTTAATACCCTTCCTCAATGTAAGCTTACATATTCTAATTTTAATACAAACTTAACTTTTAGTAAGCTCACAATGCTTTTGTTTCTGAAGGTTCTTCGTTAGTATGTCTGCAATCATCTGATTTGTTGAAAGATACTTTAACATAATTTTTCTCTTCCCTTAATTACATCTCTTACAAAGTGGTATCTGATATCGATGTGTTTTGACCTCGAGTGATGTACAGGATTCTTAGCCAATTGTTGAGCGCTTTAATTGTCGGTATGCATAACTGTTAATGTTTCAGACTCGCCGCAACCGATTTCCAATATAAGTCTTCTTAATGAAATCGCCTCCTTGCATGCGGATGATAACGCCATGCATTCCGCTTCCGTACTACTAAGAGCTACGCTGCGTTGCTTTTCAGATTTCCAAGATATCGGTCCTCCAGCTTGATAGAAAAGGTATCCTGTGTATGACTTTCTATCTGTTTTGTCGCCTCCCAGTCAGCATCCACATATCCACTTAAAGGCTCATTGCAAATCTTGTAATGCAATTTTAGGTCTTTTGTCGATGCCAAATATCTGAGTATGTGTTTTACTCCTGTCCAATGCTCAGTGTGGGGATTCTTGTTGCGCTGCGCCAGTTTAGATACGGAATGTAGAATGTCTGGCCTTGATGATAGCGCCAACCACATCAGTTCACCTAGGACCGCTTGATATGCCTTCTCGTTGACATTTTCGCATCCCTCTTTGTCGCATGTGATTTGGAATCCCGCATCCAGTGGAGTTGCAGCTGCTCTACACTCCTTAATGCCGTGCCGCTGAAGCAGATTCTGAATATATTGACTTTGACTCAGCATTATCTCGCCTAGTTCACCTTCTCGTTGAACTTCCAAACCAAGAAACATGCGCAACTGCCCGTGATCAACACATTCGAAAGATTGAGCTATTTTGCTTTTGATGCTCATGAGATCACTTTTATCTTGGCAAGCTATGATCAGGTCATCGACGTATACAAGAATAAGTGCGAGATGCGGTCCACTTCTGTTCATGTATAAACAAGGCTCGTTTTTACATGGATTAAAGCCAATGCTACGCAGAACTCCATCTAATTTACAGTTCCATTCTCTGCCAGACTGTTTAAGGCCATAAATTGCCTTCTTTAACAAGAGCACGCCGTCCGCATGATCTTTGGCTAGAAATCCACTTGGCTGTTTCATGTAAACAATGTCTGTTAAATCGCTATTCAGATAAGCTGTACAGACATCCATCTGGTGCAAATATAATTTTAACTGTGCAGCCATTCGACAGACAGGTGAAAAGTGTCAAAGTAATTAATTCCATACGGCTGCGAGCAACCCTTGGCTACTAGTCGTGCCTTATATCGCTGTACTTGTCCGTTGGCATCCCTCTTCACAGTGAAAACCCATTTGCAGCCAATAACGCGTTCTGTGTTAGGAAGATCTACTATCTGCCATGTATGGTTGTTCATAAGAGCCTCGTACTCTCGATTCATTGCTTCCAACCATAATTCTGAATCTGGACATCTAATTGCTTCCTCGTAGCTCACCGGAATATACACGTCGCTGTTGTGGACGCTGTGGGCGTCCAGGTTTGCCCGTGCGTATTAGTTTAGGTCTGCCAGGACCCACTTTGGTTCCATCCTGCGCGTTGTCCTTATCCTCTCCGGTGTCCACGTTATCTGCACTGATGAACTCGTCGCTGCTGTGGCCATTTTTATGCCGACCTTGTCTTGGTCGTATGAGCTTTCATCGTCGGAATTACCGTATCCGTACAAATTGGGGTTGACTTTGCCATCTGAGCTTCCATCGTTGCTGCAGTTGTCCCTCTCATCCTCCAATTGGCCGTCTGAAACACCACCGCCTTGTGGTAGGTCAAACAATACGTATCCAGCATCCTTCGCACCTAATCAGCTCTCTCATCGAAAAGCACATCTCTCTTTCGAAAACTTGTCCAGTGCTAGGGTTGTAGAGCCTGTAGCCTTTGGCTGTTCGAGAATATCCGACCATTCGATATTCTTTTCCTTTTGTTGGAATTTGAGATATTGATGGTTTTACCGTTCCAAGCTTCCATCGGCGTCATATCTCTCAGCGCGTTCGTAGGCGCTCTGTTCCGCAAATACACGGCTGTGTATATAGCTTCTCCCCATAAGGACTCCACTAGTCCAGATTGCGTCAGCAAGCATCGGGCCATCTCGACCAACGTACGGTTAGCTCGCTCAGCTACTCCGTTTTGTTGTGGGGTGTAAGGGATTGTCAACTGACGCCTGATCCCATTCGCCTTCAGGAAATTGTCAAAGGTTGCGTTTACAAATTCCTTTCCGTTGTCACTGCGTATGCATTTGAGAAGCTTTCCAGTTTGCCTCTCAACGAGTTCCTTAAATTCCACAAACTTTGAGAATACCTCGTCTTTGCCTTTCAGAAAGTAAACAAAGATGCGTCGTGACTTGTCATCGATGAACGTAAGAAAATATCGATTGCCACCAATTGATCTTGAACTAAAAGGTATGAACTAGTTCCAAAATCTCACCAGCTCTGCTTTCAGTTTTGTGTGGAAATGGCTGAACATGTATTTTGCTCAACATACAGGTTTTACAGGATGTATTCTTTGGTAAATTACAACTCTCTATTCCACAAACCATTTTCTTTTTAACGATATCGGCCAGGCTTCGATAATTGATGTGACCGCATCGCATATGCCACAAAATCCCATCGGCACTGGAAACAGCAAAACACTGATTCGACTTTCCTTCGAATGTATATAGATTTCCAGTTTTGTTTACTTGAAATATGCACTCTCCGTTCTGGATAATCTTTGCATGCCTTTCGTTAAAGTGCACCAAATTGCCGAAACGGTTTGACTTACGGACATGAAGTTTCCCTTCATCGTGGGAACAAATAGTACGTCGCTCAGCACAACGGTGTATCGATCTGTGATTAGCTTGACCACTCCTTTTCCCTCCGCCTGCAGAAATCCGTCTCCTGCCAATCCAATTGACTCGGTGTGCTTCTCCAGTGTTGAGAACATATTTTCATCACAGCACATGTGGCTCGTAGCTCCGCTATCCAAGCACCATTTTGTGCGACCAAAACCGTCTGCGTCTAGGGCTCCGAATAAGCTGCACTGCTTTTAAACAATTGGAGTCTGCTTATTCTTCTGAGATCCATCTGACCGACATTCGGCCTTAACATGTCCACGCTTCCCACAGTTATAACATATGACATTCTTCCAAGCCTTTTGGAAATTGGCTTTGTATTACTTGCCACAAAAGCCTGTGCGTGCATGTCGCTCGATCCAGATTGAGATCTTCTCTCTCCCTCTTCTTTGACTTTGATTCGCAGTACCTCGAACTCCGGCAGTGTGTCGCGCGTCTCGATGGCAACCACGAAATTCTCGTACTCCTTGGGTAGACTCGATAGTAGGATTATAGCTCGAAGCTCCTCACTTATGTCAATTCCCACCGACGATAGCTGATCCAACACTTCGCTGAACGCATTTAGGTGACTGGAAACATTTTGGCCGTCCTCCATTTTTAAACTTAGCAACGTCTTGTAGAGCGATACTTTCCTGACTGGCCCACTCGGTCGATGTGTCTCCTTCAATTTTGTCCAAGCCTCAAACGATGTATCACACGTGTTTATGTAAGTCAGCTGCGAAGTTTTAACGCTGAGGGTAATCATGGCAAGAGCCTTACTGTCTTTGCTTGCGCAATTCGAATTTTCGCCAGTATCTTCCTCCTTTAACTCGCCTGACGCCACGTCCCATAGCTCCGCGTGTACCAGTACGCTCCGCATCTGTATATGCCAAGAATCATAATTCTTTTCTTCCAATTTGTCAATTTGGTATAGCGCACTCATGCTGAAGCTTTCTATGTAGCGATCCGATTCCAATTCCACTGCTTGCACTCGTAATGCAAGAGCCTATTTTACAACTTCTCGAAATTTCTTTACTCAAAAACCGCGTGGCCCATAAACGTGTATGTGTGTGTGCCCTGGGCCCATAACCTATTGGTGTTATTTTTGCTTGAGTAGAAAAACACGTCCGGTAGGTTGAGTATACAAGAAAAGGAATGAAGTTTTATTCGATACTTCTAGAGACTGCAAAACTAAACTATCGATACATATTATAAAGTAGAGATTACATTGTTCCAATAGTTTTAATACAAAAATACAACAAACAAACAAAAAATGTTTCTTCATCTTTTAGTCACCAAACGAAATGTTACATAAAACGAAGCCATCTGGTGGCGAAACGGAGTTCGCCGGGTAAGCTAGTGTACAAATAAAACAGCTATCCATGCAAACAGCATGTTCTCTTTCAGCCACAGCCAGCTCATTTTCTCCTAACTATAGTTTAAATAAATAAAAACTTAGCCAATAGTAAAAAATATAAATTTAAAATAAAATCAATATTAGTAAAAATATTAAGTAAATGCCAATAAGCCCTAATGGCGAAGTTAACTCATAACTCTAAACCTATCTTTAATTAGCTCTAAGTAAAAGTTTATAATGAAGTGCGAATAAACGCGTTTTAATTCAGGAATCATGGCAATCCGAAGTGAGGCAAAGACTTAGTTGTTCCGCAACCAAAAGGGATCGCCCACTATGCATCAGATGCATATGGCACTGGCGATCATTGGTAGGATGGGGATATGGCGGCTCTACACCACTTGAAGTGGCTCATACGGTTGCGCAGGATGTTATAATTTTCTCTCTAACTCCCTTTTCTCTTTCGTTCCTTCCCTTTTCTTCTTATCGATTAATTTTTAATATCATTTTGTAAGAGAGGCTGCAAATAAAGCAAACGTCTACATTTGTTGAGTTGATATTTCAAACTGATTTTATTTTTAATAAGTCCTTGCTTAGGTAGCTAACTTGAAAATCTTATGTCTAGTTTTATCTTCTAGACCCACGGGTCTCATAATCTTATCTCTAACAAGACCAACGCAACGGTCATCTGTCCCTCTAGCTGGGAAGCCGTTCTCAAGTGCAAGCGGGGATTTTCAGCTGCAAGATAAACATATGTAGTTGCTGTACAAATATTTAAGGGATGAACTCAAGCAACAGTTCGAGATACATATTTAAATCTATGCAGACACATGCTTATCAGTACAGTGCTGCAGCGGTTTGCTGGTTACATAGAATTCTTGTATATTGTAACGAAAGCCGCCAAAGCTATCGCCACTCTTCCCATAGGCTTTCGATCTTCGGCCCGTTGGCAACGCGAGAGCCAGCGCAATAATGAGCACCTTGACAACTCGGACTTAGCCTGATGCTGAGCTGCGCAATTATGAGCGCTATTGACAACTAGGACGACTGGTCTCTCTGTTTTCTCTCTGCTTCTAATGATCTTCATCCGGGAAAGAGCACATTGCGCCAATTAGAAAATAAAGTTAAGCAAATAACCAAAATACGCGTGTGTCCTATATGGACTTAGACGGCGAAGTCGGCATCGACGGGATTGGGGCAGCCACATCTACTTAAAAGTTCCGCTCGGCTTTCCGTAATGAAATCTAACCTCCGCGGCCGAAATTCGTTACATTGGTGACAGGTGTGGGGTTACTAGGGTTTGCGAAAACCCTGACCTACGAAAATGCCCAAAATCCCGCGCGCCACCGCCGTCAAGCCTCGCCGGCAGGATGTGATCTAGGGGAGCCGCAAGATGGAGCGGCCACGCTGGACGCCGTGGACCGAGCAATCAACCGCTCGTTCCGACTGATTGAGCAAAAGTGGAGGCTTTGGATCAGTCCCTTAACCTCAAACTGGAGCAGAAGTTCGAGCAAATGTGGGCGACCTTCGAGAGAACTATGCTGGGCGACCGTCCCGGGATCAGCAGAGGAAAGCCGGCTTGTAACCACGTGGACGTGACTCAAGCTGGGTGCGATCGACATTCCGCCAGCACCCCACGCTTGACGGAGATATCCAACGCGGACGCCGGACACGCGCGGCAAGGGTTCCCACGGAGAATGGACGTCGGGCCCGGGCCATGCCGACGGCTGTGCAGCCTCCGGCCGGCGACCTAACCTCACAATGGGGAATCCTAGAGGTTTCGGATGCAGAACTGCCCCTACCTTCGATGGCACGCGTCCATGGCCGGAATTTCAGCGCCTACTTGACGACATGGCCGAGGAATACCACTGGTCCGAACGGAAGAAGTGCAGGAAATTGTATACGAGTTTGGGGGCGTGCACAGCGTTTTCACGCGACCTTACCAGAAGCCACTCTCCACTCGTACAACGCCCTCACAGCCGCTATGCGCGAATATTTCACAATCAGCAAACATACCGGCTATCACGCTTTCCATAATCGCATGCAGGGTCCACGAGAGTCCTTCAAGGACTTAGCCATGGAGCTGGAACGCCTGGGCAGGTCCGTGTTCGGCGAATTGCCACCCGCGACCTACAACAGCATTATCGTGCAGCGCTTCATCGATGGAATCCGAGAGACCGGATACCAGGTCCCCATCATCAGTAGCAGCCCGCGATCGCTAACCGATGCCCTCGATATGGCCTGCCGCATCCAAGCCCAGTGCCGGCGACGTTCCGCCGCCCCTGTGATGACCGTCGCAGCCGTGACCCCAAACATCCCCGTCCGCTCACCCAGAAGAGGAAATCGAGGCCCTCGTAGAAATGACACGATTGGCCCAGACTCTTCCATTAATTTCGAGTCACCATCGGGAAACTAGCTCCCTTCAGCCTCTCGGGGCGGAGGTTGACAGCCAACTCCGAAAGCCCCAGCGAGCATCTGCTCGCCCACCCTATTCCCCAACGTCGATTCAACGATCACCGTACGTCTCCACCGCAACCTTATTCGTTTTATGCACCTGCCTGGGTTACTGGATCGGATCCCACCACCTGTGACGCCCGCAGTACCTCGACACGAAGCTGCCGCCAATCGAGCAACCTGGCGCCCGACAGAGCCCTCCTACCTATGGAGTTGAAGCCGTCCTGGCCCCTTGTTCTCAGAGCCGCCGCCCGAAGAGTGTGCCGAACCGTCACAGGACAGAGGATTTACAAAATCCGGCCTGCCCGCATTACCTCGACGAGATGCCGCCGCCCATCGAGCAACCTGGCGCCCGACAGAGCCCTCCTACCTATGGAGTTGAGCCGTCCTGGCCCCTTGTTCTCAGAGCCGCCGCCCGAAGAGAGTGCCGAACCGTCCAAGGACAGAAGGTTTGCAACAATCCGGCCTGCCCGCATTACCTCGACGATATGCCGCCGCCCATCGAGCAACCTGGCGCCCGACAGAGCCCTCCTGCCTATGGAGTTGAAGCCGTTCTGGCCCTCTTGTTCTCAGAGCCGCCGCCCGAAGAGAGTGCCGAGCCGCCGCATGACCGAGAGTTCGCAACTCTCCACAACGCTCCCCAGTCCGCAGTCCGCCGGGTCTGTCGACCACCCCAACCAAGAAGCTGCCGTAACTGGACCCCTTCAGAGGAAGCGCAGGCCGTCCGTTCACAGCTGTTCCAGGAGAAGCCGTCCGTCGAGATCGCCGACGGACCGCCGGAGATTCAATCCGAGATGCCGCCGCCGCCGTGTCCTACGGGAAATTACCGCCGCCGCTTGCAGAAGGAAAGGAATCGAATTCAGCTACAGTGGACTCCGTCTTGGGCCGATTATTTGCTGAACGCCCATCCGAAGACGCCATTAAAATCCCCATAACTGCGGGGAAACCACAGAAAGCTGAGAACTTTGAAGATGAACATCGCGGGAGACAGTCTCTACCCGCCCAAGCTACGTATACGTGTAGTGCCGTTGATGGCCAACACTTACACTGTTTGATCTTTTACAGAAGCATCCCATACGTCTAATCGTCGACACCGGTGCCGCTGTCTCCCTCCTCAACGACAGGGACTTACAGAAGCGACTGCCGAGTGCCCTTGCCGAGTGACACTACAGGGACCATCGGCGGAACAATTCGTGGCCACCGCCAGAGTCAACGCCAGACTTGTTATTGCCGGCAGGCCAGTCAATCACGAATTCTTATTAGTGGAAGGCAGCACCCTAGCCTGTTGGGCATGGCCTTCTTGCTGCGCTATAAAGCCACCGTGGATTTGAAAGATCTTCAGCTACGGTTTCCGTGGGGACACTTGACGCTATATGCCCCAACTACCCAGCAGCGAAATTTACTGTATTCGACTGCGCCCACCAGTATCCTGCCATATAGCGACACTCATTTAACGATCCGAGGCATGGCTGAAGAGCAGCTGCCGGTAGCATTGCTGGAACGTGGAGTCCATTCTCAATTGCCGCCTAAAGTTTTACTGGGTAGCGGATTGGTGGACACATCACAGGATACCCACACGCTACATCTAGTGAATCTCAGCGCGCAAGAGTACATGCTACCCGCGCACTTAATAGTAGGACAAGTGGAACCTGTAGAGTTCCTCCGAACCCGTCCGGATCAGGAATCGGACGACGATACAACGTCTCCTTCGCAGAAGTACCCCGGATTCACCAGTCCACCTTCACCACAAGTGGACCGCGCTGGTGGATCGCTTCCAGAGAGTTTTCGCCCGAAGCGAGGACGACTCGGGTCACACCAACCTAACCCGGCATGTCATCGATACGGGACAATCCCGGCCTATCAAACAACCCGTGCGCAGCCTAGCGCTGACTAGGAAGGCCGAGGTGGAACAGCTGGTTGCCGACATGAGGCTCCGAGGCATAATCCGCCCGTCTACAAGCCCGTGGGCATCGCTGGTTGTCCTAGTTAAGAAAAGGACGGCTCCACCCGATTCTGCGTGGATTATCACCGTCTAAACGACATTACCGTCAAGGATTCCTATCCCTTACCGAGGATGGACGACATCTTGACCACTATGCACGGGGCCTTTTGGTTCTCCACGATGGACCTCCAGAGCGGCTATTGGCAGGTGGAGATGGACGAGAACTCCAGACCTAAGACTGCATTTACGTGTGATGCCGGTCTTTTGAGTTCAACGTCATGCCGTTTGGTCTGACCAACGCGCCAGCGTAACCTGATTGATGGTTGCCTATTCTCCGGTGGAAATCCACACTGGTTTACCTCGACGACATCATTGTACACTCTCGTACCGCCGAGGACCATTTGGACCACTTGCAGCAAGTCTTTGATAGATTGCAGAGCGTAGGACTGAAGCTGAGTCCACGCAAATGCCATTTCTTCCTAACCGAAGTTAGTTACCTGGGTCATATCGTTAGCAGCAAAGGCTTAATGGCGTGTCCGGAGAAGATTCGAAAAGTCATCGATTGGCCCTCACCTCGAAACAAAAGCGAAGTACGTTCTTTGTGGGACTATGTTCTTATTACCGCAAGTTCATTCCGGACTTCGCCACCATCGCTCGCCCTCTGCACGAATTAACGGAGGCTAAACGCCCCTTTACGTGGTCAGTGGCGGCCCACGATGCCTTTGTCACATTAAAAGTCAAGCTCACAACGCCGCCCGTCCTAACGTTTCCCGCACCTGAGGGATATTCATTGTGGATGCAGACGCCTCCAACCATTGCGCGGGCGCGGTGCTCAGTCAACAACAAAATGGTCAGGAGCGTGTACTGGAGTATTAAAGCAAATCCTTCAGTGCTGCGGAGCGCAACTACTGCGTAACTAGGAGAGAGCTGTTAGCCGTTGTTCTGTCCACGAAGCACTTCCACCACTACCTATACGGTCGGAGATTCCTGCTGCTCACGGACCACTCGTGCCTCCGATGGCTGTTCAACTTTCGAGAACCAGAAGGACAACTAGCCCGCTGGATTGAGCGACTACAACAGTACGACATGGATATCCAGCACCGCAGTGGGAAGCAGCATGTAAACGCCGATGCCCTGTCCCACCGTCCCTGTGGTGAATGCCGCATATGCACCAAGGCAGAACAAAGCGACAGTCAGGCTATCATGTTCCTACAAATCCAACCAGTCGACATTGCTAGTAGCCAGAAGAAGGATTCCACTTTAGCAGTGATCCTGCAGTGGCTATCAAAAGGAGAGCGCCCGGGCAAATCTACAACCTGGAGTGAGAGCCCCGAAAGAAAAGCATATTGGCACTTGTTTGATCACCTATTCATGGATAAGGGTCTGCTGATGATTAAAACCAAAACGGCAGACGCAGCCCTGGTGGTACCTCGCTCTCTTCAGGAAGACCCCTGCGCAGCGCTCATAACTCACCGACCGGTGAACATTTCGGGATCAAGAAGACTATCGCTAAGCTTAAGAAACGCTACTTTTGGATTGGACAAACCGCCGACGTAGCCATCTGGTGCACCCGTTGTACCGAATGCAATGCCAGAAAGGGCCTACCCGCCGTACCGTAGGCCAACTACAGCCCCGAGTTCTAGGGGCTCCATTTGAACGAGTTGCGATTGACATCCTGGGTCCCCTACCTACGACCACGCTCGGAAACCGCTACATTGCTGTGGTGATGTGCTACTTCACCAAATGGCCGGAGTGTATAGCTCTGCCCAACCAAACCGCCGAAACGGTAGCCCGAGCACTTATCCAAGAAGTGTTCTGTCGTTTCGGTGCCCCATTCCTCCTTCACTCGGATCAAGGCCGTAACTTCGAGTCGGAGATATTTCAAGCCTGTCTGCGCCTCCTCGAAGTGGAAAAGACTCGTACCACGCCGCTGCACCCTCAATCGGACGGAATGGTCGAGAGGTTTAACCGGACCCTCCTGGACTACTTGGCCAAATTCGTAGCCGCCGACCAACGAGACTGGGACCAACTATTACAGTTAGCTTTGTGGGCCTATCGCTCTGCCCCGCATGAAGCCACGGGGTTTTCAACGTCGCTACTGATGCTGGGCCGCGAACTCCGACTACCGAGCGAACTATTGTACGGGCGACCATCTCCTAATCCGGAAAGCTATCCGGCGTTCGTGGAGCAATTGCAGGACCGCCTTCGACAAACGCAGCAGATCGGCCGACGAAACTTAATGGCAGCCGCCAACGTTAACAAGTTACGCTACGACCTGCGATCCCATCCAGTGGAATTCGCCGTCGGACAGGAGGTTTGGCTCTACTCTCCTATACGAAAGGTGGGGCGATGCCCTAAACTGCAGTCTGATTGGATTGGATCTTCTACCGTAGTCAGTCGTCACTCTGACCTAGTCTACGAGATACGTCCACCCGGAAAGCGCGCCACCAAAACTGTCCATGTCAACCGCCTAGCCCCATACCGAGAACCAAATCCCGAAGTACTCGGCCAGGAGGCTCGAGTCTGAGAAGGGGGTAATGTAACGAAAGCCGCCAAAGCTATCGCCACCCTTCCCATAGGCTTTCGATCTTCGGCCTTATGAGCGCTTTTGACAACTAGGACGATTGGTCTCTCTGTTTTCTCTCTTCTTCTAATGATCTTCATCCGGGAAAGAGCACATTGCGCCAATTAGAAAATAAAGTTAAGCAAATAACCAAAATACGCGTGTGTCCTATATGGGCTTAGACGGCGAAGTCGACATCGACTTAAAAAGTTCCGCTCGGGTTTCCGTAATAATCCGCGGCCGAAATTCGTTACAATATATATACGTGTTCATGTGTGAACATTCTGCCAAGGGCTAGCAAGATTAGGCGTACGTCTTACATTTACGTCGCAAACATTTTTTATAATGGATTTAACTTTAATATGTATATTCTTTATTCTTTATTTTTAATTTTTATTTTTTATTTATTATTAATTTTTTATATTTTTGCTTATTCTCAATTGTTAACATTTATATGACTGGCAATGTAGCGGCAAAGGTTATTGCTTCTAGTCTTTGTCTAACAGCACATTTTCGTATAAAATATATTATTAAAATTATAATTACTAATACAATCATTAATCCAGCATGTCCGGTAATATGATGGAAATGCAGATCTTTCAAGTTGTAATGATGTTGTTTCATGTATTTAATTTCATTACTTAATCGTTCAATTTCAACAGTATGATTTAATGTTGTTAGTTTTAGCGGATCCCAAATAATCTTCGGAACTTCATTAATATCTCCTATATATAATGTTGATAACGTTTCCTCGCTTTCAGATTGGATATTATGATGGGCAACTAAGATCTTATCGTCGGTCCGTGCCGTACAATATGGCGCAATACTTAACACCCCCTGCTGAGGCAGGTCAAACAACTGTATTTGAGAGCCAGTAGATTGCAGTCTGACTTTGGTATTGATAGGAACTTTAAACAACTAACTACTTTTCTTTTCCAGCTCTACCCAGTAACTTTTAGAATCCACGATTTGTTTGTAATTACAATTCGCAGCTCTATTTGGCTTTAGCGGCTGAATCTCACATGCGTTGTCATTCGCAGAATTCCAGGGCCAACTTCCTTTGCATATCCTTTTATTCGGTTGCCATTTCTGGCATTGATTAAAGGTTGCTTCAGTCATTATGTGGTAAGAATCAATCTCAAAATTATAAATTAAATATTCGGAAGTTGTCTGCACCATGATCATCTGATCTTCATTCCTAATTGGCACCGGAATGAGTCCGAATAATTTAGACGGATGCCTGCTAAACAGAGGCACCTTAGCACTAATAATTAGTTTGTCGTCGATTAACAATCCCCTGGCTGTTAACAGAGTATATACTTCCTTAAGCTCTGTCCCTGACCGTTTCCCCGAAATTATTAGATTTTCCGAAAGACTTTCCTGAATTTTCTCCTTTTTCAGTTGGTTTGGCCGAAGAATATTTGAATTCAGCCGACCATGATTAATATCGATTAAAAAGCTAATGATACCTGCCTGCACCTTTTCACCTTCTTCAATCAGGGAGCTCAGTTGTTTTGTTACCATAAAGAACTTTATCGATTCCTTATAGACATAATAATTTTCTTTAAGAACTTCCGTCATGTTTTTTTATAAGCATCTCTTAACTTTTCTTTTCCATGTTAATGAGCCGTGCCATTGCTTGTGGCTTTGATTCCCCAAAGGATGTATCGTCCTTAAATGGAATCCTAACAATATATCTACCACTTGAATCTCTCACGGTAGTTTTAATAAAATTGTTTTCACAAAATTCGGTTTCTATGTCATTGCCGTCATCCTTTTCTAATTCCCAAAATCTCTCTAAATCTTTGGACTCGATCATGGTTGCAACTATCGCATTGTTGCCCTTCGACTTTGTGCAGCCTGATACAATCCAACCAAATTCTGTATTTTGACCTAGGAGTCCATCTATTTTTTTTAACCGACTTTTAAAAATGTGAGCAAATAAATCAGCTCCTATAATAAGGTCCACTCTACCTGGTTTATTAAATTCTGAATCAGCAAGCCGGAATTTATCCCACCTGGAAGTGTCTATATTTAATAATTGAACTCGTAGTGCCTTCATCAACTTTGAAAGAATAATCGCATCTACTGTCAAATTATCTTTGCGTTTCTTTTAATTTGCAAATTAACTTTATGCTTAGAAATACATTTTTAGTGGAGGAAACACCACTAATTTGTGTATAACTTTTAATTCTAGGTAATTGCAGAATTTGTGAAGCTTCCTCAGATATAATTGAGCTTTGCGACCCACTGTCAATCAAAGCTCTTAATATTTCAAAATCCCCATTCCTCGACTTAACTTGGACCAGGGCAGTGGCTTGCTCTGTTGCTTTATAATTTTCCACAGAACCGAGCAACAAATGTGCAACTACATTCCTGGCTTCTCCTTTTAACGCTGCCTTTAAATAATTGAATTTAAGAGAAGGACTGAGATCATCTCTTGTATAAATAAGCTCTGTGAAGAGCTCATTAAACAAATTCCATTCTTTTGAATCCCCAAAGAAGGTGGGAATTTGAATTTTTGGCAGGGTTAGTAAATACTCTACCTTAACCACCGTCGACACTTCAGTAATGTTTTTTATTCCGCTGAGTCGGCTATTGATGGCTGCTATAATATTTTGTTTATCGAATTCCAGTTCGCTAATTTCTTCCTCGAACAGCGAACTTTCGAAATAGGTGTTAACTTGTTCGATAACATTAACCACCTTATTCCAAAGTAATTCTATTTTATTTTTCCTTATATTAAGGAAATCTTGGCTACTGTCTATTAGTTTCGATGTTTCCTCTAGATAACCTCTTAGTTGCCCAACAATATTTTGGAATGACAGCTCTATTTTACGTGAGCTGTCACTCACATTTTTAGAATTTAGCTGTGTCCCTAAACTACCCATATCTTCCGGGTTTTTTATTGGGCACTATTTGTGGAGAGACAATTTTTAAATCTTTCCCTGAACTACCCATTTTTGCAAGGTTTTTATTGGGCACTATTTGCTCAATGGGATTACTGATTGCCTTCTCATATTTAATTTTTAATTGCGCCAAAACCATCATAATGAAATCGTACTGTTTCGAGTTAAAATACTCGTGATCGACAAAGCCGGTCCTTATTAAATTCGTATGACTCGAAACGAAAATATTATTAAACTCTTCTAGCTTTGCGAATTCGTTGGAATTTATCGTTGGTGTTGCTTCCAACTTTCTACTTTCCAACGTCATTTCGGCCTGCTGTGAGAGCAACCTTATCGTTTTTTGCTGACAACATTTTATATCTTTAAATATATCTTCAAATTCGGATAGCAAGTTTACAATATTTTTATTGTCAAGCTGCGTTTTCTTAAATTTTTTTTTTTTAATATCTGAATGTATGTATGTATTTATATAAGTATATGTATATGCAAAAAAAAAATTTTCGAATTGACTTAGTTGCTTTTACTACTGCTGTTGTTGTTGCTGCTATTTGTTGTTTCTGTTTTTGTTGCTGCTGTTGTTGTTGCTGCTTTGTTGTCGCTGCTATTTTTTGCTGCTGTTGTTGTTGTCGCTGACGCAGTGGTTGTTGCTGCGATCGTCCTTCCTTCTAATATCGTCTTCTTTTCGTTTCAGTTTTTTGTTTGATGTTTTTTCTTGGCTTGGAGGTTGCTGTTTTGTCTTGGCACTTCTTTATTTTTGTTTTTGGCACTTAGTTCCAGTTTAACTTAACATAAGTTAAGTATTTTTATGCTCTTATGGCATTTAATTTTTGTTTGATATTTATTTATTTATTTTTCACATTTACTGCACTTAGTTCCAGTTTAACTTAACATAAGTTAAGTATTTTTATGCTCTTATGGCATTTAATTTTTGTTTGATATTTATGACCTTTTTAATGTTAAGGCCTTAGCACGCTTCAATTTTTTTTATTTTATTTTGCCGATTTCTCGACCACAAAATTTTGTATTAAGCCAACCAACTTTTTGAGTTGGAAAAATAATTAAGTTTTAGACAATAAGGACTTTTATTTATCCTTTTGCTTTTAGAGTGATACTCTGTTCCTTACCATATAGGGGGAAACAAGAGTTAATTATTTTTGCTACCTTTAGCTGCAAATGTAATTTAGCTATGCTTAAAGGAGCTAGCCTTTCTCTGAGTCCCTTTTCATATAGGGGGAAACTGCAGAGTTTTATCGAAGTAAATATTGCCTCGATTGACCAAAATGTAAGAGTGGCTGCAAATAAAGCAAACGTCTACATTTGTTGAGTTGATATTTCAAACTGATTTTATTTTTAATAAGTCCTAGCTTAGGTAGCTAACATGAAAATCTTATGTCTAGTTTTATCTTCTAGACCCACGGGTCTCATAATCTTATCTCTAACAAGACCAACGCAACTGTCATCTGTCCCTCTAGCTGGGAAGCCGTTCTCAAGTGCAAGCGGGGATTTTCCGCTGCAAAATAAACATATGTAGTTGCTGTACAAATATTTAAGGGATGAACTCAAGCAACAGTTCGAGATACATATTTAAATCTATGCAGACACATGCTTATCAGTACAGTGCTGCAGCGGTTTGCTGGTTATATAGAATTCTTATATATATATACGTGTTCATGTGTGAAAACATTTAATAACCATATACCAGAACGTGATATTTTATTATTGTAAATAACCGCGAGCAATGCGCCTAGCAGGCTTGGAACCCCGCCCAACGGCCGACTCACTTGAACCGGGCACAAGCACGACCATCCGTTCGTTTCAACCACTATCTTTTTTGGATTCGTTATATGCTACAATAATATTTGGTGCCCAACGTGGGACCCGAAGAGTGATCTGACAGGTCCCATTACAATTAAATAAACTGTAGCATATAACGTATCCAAAAAGGATATTGGTTGAAACGAACGGATGGTCGGGAGTCCTATTTCGCAGAGCACGTGCTTGTTCCCAAGTCGGCCGTTTGGCGGGGTTCCCTGTTTAAAAAGGGGAAGAAACGGGAGAGAAAAGAGAGTCTGAGAGAGAAGATTGTAGCGTCCTGCGCAACCGTATGAGCCAACTCAGGTGGTGTAGAGTGGCCATATCCCCACCCTACCAATGATCGCCAGTGCCAGATACATCTGAAGGATAATAGGCGATCCCTTTTTGGTTGCCGAACAACTACGTCATTGCCTCACTTCGGATTGCCATGATTCCTGAATTAAAACGCGTCTATTCGCACTACATTATAACTTTTATTTAAGGGCTAATTAAAGATAGGTTTAAGGTAACCAATTAATTTCGTCATTAGGGCTTCTTGGCACTTATTTAATATTTCTAATATTGATTTTATTTTAACTTTATATTTTGTTACTATTGGCAAAGTGTTTCATTTATTTAAACCTTAGTTAGGAGAAAATGAGCAGGCTGTGGCTGGAAAAGAACATGCTGTTTGCATGGATAGCAGATAGATAAATATTTATAATAATAATAGTTAACTTTGTTTTCTTTTAGGTAGCATAACTAAAAATGTTTGTTCTTAGTGTATATATTTATAGGTGATTTGAATTATTTATTATATTTACTGCTAGTCATTACTGTTGAATTTCATAATTGTTAAATTTTAATTTGTTACGAGTCTAATATTTTTAATTACCAGTAAATAAAGATACTTAAGTGATTGTATTTAATTTGACTTATCCATAGTTTTTCAGATTTTAGGTATCCATATTTAATTCAAATTTTTCGAAGTCTTAATTAAGTTAACGAAAATTATTTAATATTTGAATTCATTCAGATCCGAGAAAAGCAAACCAAAGCAATATAACAGAGGTAAATGAAGAAAGGGTATATATTGACTTACAGTTGTCCATGATTCCTTAGGCGAAAGATCTTTCTCCAAGTGCTACATGGTGTCTGGTATAATATTGGGGGGGTATATATAGATTTATTATTTATATTTTGATTCGATCTTCTTCTTTGATTATTTCATTATTCACTTCTCTTTTCTTTCTTTTTCAATCACATTAAATTATTTAAGAACATTACGCCAACAGGTCTTACTTCTCTTCGCACTTGCCATTTCTGTTTGTTATAATAATATATGCAAAGATAACAGTATGATGCCGGTTGGCAAAAGTATTTAAAAATAAAAAAAAATCTAAGAATTACATAATTAATGTTCAAAAACGTTTATACGGCTATGTTATTATCCACTTGTTGTTATTGTCGAGTCACTGCACGAGTATTCAAGCTAAAGGTAAAAATTCTTATGGATTACATTGTTAAGCAGAAGGTTTTTGGCGTAGTTCGTTGTTGGATGTACTCGGTTGAATGGCAGAAGCGTGGCTTACCACATGCGCACATTTTGCTTTGGATGTTCGACAAGATCCGACCAGAACATATTGATTCGCTTATTTCTGCCGAAATACCAGATCCAGAAACTGATCCGGAGCTGCATTCCGTTGTGAAAACGAGTTTGATTCATGGCCCTTGTGGAGTCCACAACCCAGAATCACCATGCATGGAAAACGGAAATTGCACAAAACGATTTCCCCGTCCGTTGGTGGCTAAAACAATCAGTGGAAACGATGGATATCCATTGTATAGGCGTCGTTCTCCAGATGACAACGGCAGATGGATCGAAATGATGGTAAAATAACAAAGTCATCGTCGATAACCGCTGGATCGTTCCATATTGTCCGCTTTTGTCGAAAACGTTTTCAACGCACTGCAATGTTGAGTACTGCAACTCTATAAAATCAATCAGTCACATTTGCAAATATGTGAACAAAGGGAGGGACATGGCGGTGTTTGGCATTGCTGATCCGAATGCAAACGACGAGGTGACGAAATTTCAACTTGGACGTTACGTAAGTTGTAACGAGGCCATTTGGCGTCTGTTTTCATTTCCGATTTATGAACGTCATCCGACGGTCGTACACTTATCTGTTCACTTGGAAAACGGCCAGCGTGTCTACTTTACGGACGCGAATGCAGCGCAAAGATCAGAACGGCCACCAGCGACAACGTTGACAAATTTCTTTCTACATGCGAAAGCGATCCGTTCGCAAGGACTTTACTCTATTCGGAAATGCCACGCTATTATACATGGAACGCTGCCTCGAAAAGTTTCAACGCCGAAAAGAGGCGATGCTGTTGATGGTTTCGCTGATATCTATTCGACTGATGCTCTCGGACGAATATACACAGTTCGTCCACGCCAAGACGAATGCTTTTATATTTGCTTGCTTTGGTGAACATAAGAGGCCCTACATCCTTCGAGTCGCTGCGTACTGTGGACGGTGTGCTGTGCGCCACTTTCGGGAGGCTTGCCAACGTTTAAATTTGCTTGAAAACGACACACATTGGGACTCAACGCTCGCTGATGCCACTGTTTCTCTTTCTGGATCAAATCAAATTCGTGCATTATTTGCAATAATCATAGCCACATGTCATCCGTCGAACCCGACCGCACTGTGGGAAAAGTACAAGGACGATATGGCTGACGACATTTTAATAGACGTTCGCAGGACAACTATGAATTTCACTCTTGCCATTAACGGAGAAATGCACAACGAAGCTTTAATACGGATCGAAGACATGTTATGCTCATGTGCGGCAGTCTACTGTCGACATTGGGAATGCCAACGCCACATCGTTCAGTGCACGATGCTTTCAATCGCGAATTTCAACGGGAGCAACACTATAACCAAGATAACTTGGCCGAAAGAGTCCGAACCAATGTGCCATTTTGAATGCCGAGCAGAAGAACGTGTACGATTCGATAATGAAGGTTGTTGACGATGGATCGGGAGGCTTATACTTTCTCGATGCTCCTGGTGGGACAGGCAAGACATTTGTCATTTCGTTGATTCTGGCAACGATTCGATCAAGATCTCAAATTGCTTTGGCTGTTGCATCATCTGGCATTGCCACGTTGTTGGAAGGCGGTCGAACTGCTCATTCCGCTTTGAAGCTGCCCATGAATCTTCTCACGGTTGACAAGCCAAGATGCACAATAAGCAAGAATTCGGCGACAGCGAAATTGATGCGAGAATGCAAAATCATCATTTGGGATGAATGCACGATGGCGCATAAGCGAGCTTTGGAGGCAGTTGACCGAACGATGAAAGATTTACGCGGTGATTCGAAACTATTTGGTGGGTCTTTGATATTGCTGTCCGGAGATTTTCGTCAAACGCTTCCCGTCATCCCGAAATCTACAGCTGCCGATGAAGTTAATGCATGCCTTAAATCGTCTTCATTGTGGAGATATGTCAAAAGCTGAAATTAACCACGAACATGAGAGTCTGCCGCTGCCGTCGTCAACTGCTCAGGCGAATGGCGAAATTCCTGTTGATGTTTCGACTGGATCAATATCGTTTCCGGCACATTTTGCGTGTTCACATCGTCAAAGGAGGAACTCATTAACAAAGTGTTCCCCGACATTGCGCAAAATTATAAAAATATCGACTGGATTAGTGAACGGGCAATACTAGCAGCGAAGAACAAGGACGTAGATAATTTGAATTACATTATTCAAAATCAAATCGATGGAGAACTGCATTCATACAGATCCGTTGACAGCGTGACCGACGAGGATGAAGCGACGAACTATCCGACAGAATTTTTGAACTCGCTAGATGTGCCAGAACTCCACCGCATAATTTGCAACTGAAGGTGGGATCATTATAATGCTGAATCTAAATCATCCGAAATTGTGCAACGGTACGCGGTTGTCCGTCAAGAAACTGATGAATAACGTGATTCAGGCGACGATCATCAAGGGAACATTTAAAATAGAGGTTGTCGTTATACTACGATTACCGATTATTCCAACTGATCTACCATTCCAATTCAAGAGGATTCAGTTCCCCGTCCGATTGGCATTTGCGATGACAATCAACAAATCGCAAGGCCAATCGTTAGAAGTCTGCGGGATAAATCTAGAATATTCCTGTTTTTCGCACGGCCAGCTGTACGTTGCATGTTCGCGTGTTGGTAAGCCGTCTTCATTGTTTGTTATTGCGCCGGAAAATAAAACAAAAAACATAGTATATCATATCCCTCTATACTAAACTAGCGGACCCGGCGAACTTTGTCTCGCCCTAATTCGACGCCATTATATAACCCCAGGGTAATAGTCAAACACTGCATTTCTTTATTTAGTATAGAGCGATATGATATACTATGTTTTTGTTTTATTTTCCGGCGCAAAACAAACAATGAAGACGGCTTACCAAACGCGAACATGCAACGTACAGCTGGCCGTGCGAAAACAGGAATATTCTAGATTTATCCCGCAGACTTCTAACGATTGGCCTTGCGATTTGTTGATTGTCATCGCAAATGCCAATCGGACGGGGAACTGAATCCTCTTGAATTGGAATGGTAGATCAGTTGGAATAATCGGAATTCGTGGTATAAGGACTACCTCTCCTTTAAATGTTCCCTTGATGATCGTCGCCTGAATCACGTTATTCATCAGTTTCTTGACGGACAACCGCGTACCGTTGCACAATTTCGGATGATTTAGATTCCGCAGCATTATAATAATTGATCCCACCTTCAGTTGCAAATTATGCGGTGGAGTTCCTGGCACATCTAGCGAGTTCAAAATTCTGTCGGATAGTTCGTCGCTTCATCCTCGTCGGTCACGCTGTCATCGGATCTGTATGAATGCAGTTCTCCATCGATTTGATTTTGAATAATGTAATTCAAATTATCTACGTCCTTGTTCTTCGCTGCTAGTATTGCCCGTTCACTAATCCAGTCGATATTTTTATAATTTTGCGCAATGTCGGGGAACACTTTGTTAATGAGTTCCTCCTTTGACGATGTGAACACGCAAAAATTTGCCGGAAACGATATTGATCCAGTCGAAACATCAACAGGAATTTCGCCATTGCCAAGTGCCAGCAGTTGTCTCGAGAATTCAGCAGCGGACGGGTCATTCTGCAATGTGACTCTCATGTTCGTGGTTAATTTCAGCTTTTGACATATCTCCACAATGAAGACGATTTAAGGCATGCATTAACTTCATCGGCAGCCGTAGATTTCGGGATGACGGGAAGCGTTTGACGAAAATCTCCGGACAGCAATATCAAAGACCCACCAAATAGTTTCGAATCACCGCGTAAATCTTTCATCGTTCGGTCAACTGCCTCCAAAGCTCGCTTATGCGCCATCGTGCATTCATCCCAAATGATGATTTTGCATTCTCGCATCAATTTCGCTGTCGCCGAATTCTTGCTTATTGTGCATGTTGGCTTGTCAACCGTGAGAAGAATCATGGGCAGCTTCAAAGCGGAATGTGCAGTTCGACCGCCTTCCAACAACGTGGCAGCAATGCCAGATGATGCAACAGCCAACGCAATTTGAGATCTTGATCGAATCGTTGCCAGAATCAACGAAATGACAAATGTCTTGCCTGTCCCACCAGGAGCATCGAGAAAGTATAAGCCTTTCGATCCATCGTCAACAACCTTCATTATCGAATCGTACACGTTCTTCTGCTCGGCATTCAAAAATGGCACATTGGTTCGGACTCTTTCGGCCAAGTTATCTTGGTTATAGTGTTGCTCCCGTTGAAATTCGCGATTGAAAGCATCGTGCACTGAACGATGTGGCGTTGGCATTCCCAATGTCGACAGTAGACTGCCGCACATGAGCATAACATGTCTTCGATCCGTATTAAAGCTTCGTTGTGCATTTCTCCGTTAATGGCAAAGTGAAATTTATAGTTGTCCTGCGAACGTCTATTAAAATGTCGTCAGCCATATCGTCCTTGTACTTTTCCCACAGTGCGGTCGGGTTCGACGGATGACATGTGGCTATGATTATTGCAAATAATGCACGAATTTGATTTGATCCAGAAAGAGAAACAGTGGCATCAGCGAGCGTTGAGTCACAATGTGTGTCGTTTTCAAGCAAATTTAAACGTTGGCAAGCCTCCCGAAAAGTGGCGCACAGCACACCATCCACAGTACGCAGGGACTCGAAGGATGTAGGGCCTCTTATGTTCACCAAAAGCAAGCGAATATAAAAGCATTCGTCTTGGCGTGGACGAACTGTGTATATTCGTCCGAGAGCATCAGTCGAATAGCATCGCCTCTTTTTCGGCGTTGAAACTTTTTCGATGCAGCGTTCCATGTATAATAGCGTGGCATTTCCGAATAGAGTAAAGTCCTTGCGAACGGATCGCTTTCGCATGTAGAAAAGAAATTTGTCAACGTTGTCGCTGGTGGCCGTTCTGCTCTTTGCGCTGCATTCGCGTCCGTAAAGTAGACACGCTGGCCGTTTTCCAAGTGAACAGATAAGTGTACGACCGTCGGATGACGTTCATAAATCGGAAATGAAAACAGACGACAAATGGCCTCGTTACAACTTACGTAACGTCCAAGTTGAAATTTCGTCACCTCATCGTTTGCATTCGGATCAGCAATGCCAAACACCGCCATGAAGCTCCCTTTGTTCACATATTTGCAAATGTATTTGATTGATTTTATAGAGTTGCAGTACTCAACATTGCAGTGCGTTGAAAACGTTTTCGACAAAAGCGGACAATATGGAACGATCCAGCGGTTATCGACGATGACTTTGTTATTTTTACCATCATTTCGATCCATCTGCCGTTGTCATCTGGAGAACGACGCATATACAATGGATATCCATCGTTTCCACTGATTGTTTCAGCCACCAACGGACGGGGAAATCGTTTTGTGCAATTTCCGTTTTCCATGCATGGTAATTCTGGGTTGTGGACTCCACAAGGGCCATGGATCATACTCGTTTTCACAACGGAATGCAGCTCCGGATCAGTTTCTGGATCTGGTATTTCGGCAGAAATAATCGAAGCAATATGTTCTGGTCGGATCTTGTCGAACATCCAAAGCAAAATGTGCGCATGTGGTAAACCACGCTTCTGCCATTCAACCGAGTACATCCAACAACGAACTACGCCAAAACCTTCTGCTTAACGATGTAATCCATAAGAATTTTTACCTTTAGCTTGAATACTCGTGCAGTGATGTCATGTCGATCGCTGGATGTTTGTCCTTGGTGCAACAAATTCGTAATTTCGGGCCATTTCGGATTGCATGTAAACGTAATAAATAAATCAGGTCGTCCGTAATTCCGTACGTACGTCATCGCATCTTGAGCGTACTCATGCATATGGCGCGGGCTCCCAAAATAAGTAGCTGGCAGAATGGTCAAACTAATGTTTGCCGCGTGTCCATCAGTAGCGATGGCGTCACGCAAGTGGATGTACTCGTCAGATCATAACTTTGACTGATTGAAACGAATGAAATTGAGATGCTCCGTTTCTACTTTCAAACGGCGGTATCTCAACAGATGATTGTCAACATCTAGTCGAATCATCAATCGATATGCATAAAAATTCATTGAGCTGACTTTCTTACTCGTTTCTTCTCCTGTAATATGAATTCGAATTTACGTGCAGAATGAAAAAGAAGTGATTAAACACACCTGTCGTTGGATTGACCATCTTTATGTTGAAGTGATAGCCATCTTCTCCACGACAGAACATCAACGGATATTGAAGTGCATCATATGACCGATGAGTTTCATAAACGCGTTGCAATTGTCCATCATCCCGACGCTTGAGAACAATATCGCGTGATTCCACATTCTCACCAACAATCACCACTGCGACTTCATTGATAGTGGGCGCATTGAATTGTCTTGAATGGCTTCCTGCTGGTATTTTATCTGCTCTGATAATGATTTTGTGGTCGTCAGAATGCATTGTATCCAAAGCTGTTTTGAACAATCTGACCAATTCATTACACTCATGAAGAAGATTTTGCAATTGTTGTATTATTTCACGTTTAGTTCCAGTGAAAATTGCACAACGCTGATTAAGTTCAACTGCCGAATCACCAACGAAATAGATCTGAAGGAATTTATGATCTTTGTTTGGTGGTGGTAACAAAGCGCCCGCTCGATGGTGAATTTGCCCTTGAATCTGAATTTTGTGACGCAATTTCGTAAAAATTATAGTTGTTCATGTTGATAAAAGAGTGACGCTATTACCTTATAACTCGGATTGTAGCCTGGTTGTTGAACAACCTCTGCTCCAAATGACGTCATTTGAAAACATCCGTTATATTTTTGTGCGTGCAACAGGAAATGGTTTGATTTGCTTGTATTTCCATATAGAAGCGAATACAATGGCTCTGGTGGATGAGTCAAAACCGGCAATTTTACCTTGCCACCTGCGCAGCATAAGCCGGGAGCTTCAATCGAAACTTCAGTGCATTGCAGTGCTGACATACCACAGACAATGAACCGATATCACGCAGCTATGGTCTTTGTAGGACGTTGAGAAATTGTATGCAAATGCAGCGCGATTCAAGTCTGTTCTTGGTACTCTTTGTGTAGAGCGAATCTGTGCTAAACGGGTTCGTCTCGATTCATTTCTTTCTGCACGTTCGTCTTGCGTTTGACTTTCATGGACATTCCGACTATATGTTGCTCGACGTGTACGTCGTCCAATGTTTGGCCGTCTTATAGCAGGCATTATTCCTACAAATCACAGGAAGAAATTAAACAAATCCGGACGTCTGATAAAACGAATAAGAAACCGAATAATATTGAAACGATTTGTTTTACTTTGACATATATTTCGATACACTACTGTTTTATATAATTTGATATTTTAATTATCTGTTTTTCACCATTACCCTGGAGGATTTTCTAAAAATTTTATAACGTTCTGACCTTCTCCTGTTAGTTACCTACAACTGAAAAAAAATTTGAACCAAATCGGCCCAGCCGTTCTCCAGTAGTTTTTTACGACACATTTTTTGGGCTCCATTTTTATATATATAGATATGCAAAGATAACAGTAGGATGCCGGTTGGCAAAAGTATTTAAAAATAAAAAAAAAATAAAGCAAAGAAATCTAAGAATTACATAATTAATGTTCAAAAACGTTTATACGGCTATGTTATTATCCACTTGTTGTTATTGTCGATCACATTGTTGGGGGTTAGGCTTAGATTTTCACATGTTGTTGTTGTTGCCCAAATTTTAGGGTCTCAATTAAGTTTTAATTGTTGTTGTTGTTAACATATGAAAGTTCACGATTATGTTTTACTTGTTTTTGTATTCAGATTTTAGGTTTCACTAGGTTTTACTTGTGTTTGTTGTTGTTCACAGTTGTAAGTTTTTAGATTAGGTTTGTTTTAACTTGTTGTTGTTGTTCCTAGTTTAATATATTCCTAATAAGATTTTCATCTGTTGTTTTAGATTTTTAAATTGTCCTATTAGGTATGTTACTGGTTGTTATTCCTAAGGGCAGATAGGCCCGCTGGCCACCGTAGATATGTGGGTGCTCCGCTGGACACAGCAGATATGCGGGTGCTCCGCTGGCCACGGTTGCAGATATGGGTGCTCCGCTGGCCAATTTTCACAGCTCTGGGTTGGGCTTCGTTAAACGAAGGAGAACTGCAGATGCCGGAACTTCGCTGGCCACAATGGATGCTGCTGGCCGCAATGGCTGATGCAACTCGAAGTTGGCCGTAGCACGTGGGGTGCTCCGCTGGACAAGGCGATCCGTAATTAAGCACAACCTGCCAGAGCTTGAGTCTGGCACACAAAAACACTTAAAAGTGGTGGATAGATTGCGGATGGGCTTTTTCTTGGTAGCCAAGAAAGAAAAGCGTCTGTCCGGCTTAAGATCGGGCGGAAAAGAATTCTGGCATCGAGAAGTTAGCTGCACTTGGCTTAGCCCAGACTTGCACTTTACTCGCTGTGCGATAGAGTGTTGGAGGGTTATCCGATACTCCGCCCATAGATGGCGCTTTTGATCATTAAGGGCCTAATAGGGCGCCTAGTTCGAATTTGGCCGCTAGGTGGATTTTTTTCACAGTGACAAGCACTACTACAAAACATATGATCAAAACACCTAGGTCCCAAAAGTTAGTCTTTTGTTTTGTTTTTAATTTCATTTTAAGCCTTATTACAAGAACTTAGGATTTACTACATTGCGCTAGTCACCAGTTCGTGAAACCTGTCTTTCACTGATAGTAATGGGTGCAGGAAATTTAAATCTGACAAAGAAAGACTTAACTCCGCATCAAGGACTAGTAGTGTAATAGCAGTTAGGTGGACAATAGTTAATTCGCTGAATATATTCGGTAGCCGTTAAATCGATATATAACAGTTTCCGGAACTCGAAATAAGCTGAAAGGCAATCTAGTTTTTCTTAATAGGTTTTACGTTGTCTTCTATATCTAAATTTCTTTCCCTTCTTCGTTTGTTTTCTGTGCAAGAGTCTATTAACCAGCAGGAAATTTATTCAGATCGAATGTCTATATGCTCCTTGTTTTTATTTAACTAGAGTAGCAGAAAACGAATTAGAGACCTGCATGAATACATTTAAATGAGCACATGAATCATTCAATCCGAAAAGGTGTACACTATTTTACTGAACAGCTCCAAATTAATGTGAGTGAATGTTGTAATATTGTCTGTATTTAACAGATTCTGCTCACACTCAGTGTAGTACTGTACAGTATATAATGAATTCAGCAAAATTGGTGTACAGTTAACTCAGTGTACAGTGTTTTGATGAACAGTGTTCTTACTTGTAAATACGTAAACTTTTAATTGATTTAACTTAACTTTTATTAAAATCGTTACAAAAATATTAACAATTTAAATTATGAATATTGGAGTGTAAAACATGATACTATTTACCATATCTGGCGTATTGGCAATTCTGCAGCGTTCTTCGGTTGTGACGTTTTTAGCAACCGAAAAGCCCTTTCGGAAGCTGCACTGCTAGCTTGGTGCATAGCTTCTTCGATTCATTGTCAACTGTTATATCAAGATGCCCGCGCTTAAGAGTATTGGCCATTACTTAGCGTTTGTGTTTAGCTAGATTGGATGTGATTTTATCGAACTTGTAAACGTTTGTGCACTTGTTGCAACTACATCTGTTATCTCTTATCCATTTTATCGACTATTCGCGAAAAGGTCTTCCAAACCTTGCTTCGACCCTTGCGAACATGTGGCTTTAGTTCATTGGGTGCTATTTTGGACTTAACATCAGCAGTGTACTTCTTGAAGTCATTCAGCGAATTCATGGTACCGATTGGGTCTTGGGTATTACCCAACAATGATTTCTGGTTTTATTTAAGCTAAAATACATAATTTATAATTTGTTGTATCATTTAAAATTTATTTAAGTGAACTAATGTACATCAACTTGAATATTTGTAGCGCTCATTTGTACAGTTGTATATTTTGTTTTATTTACTGTACACCTTGTGACGTTCGGAATAGGGTTGATATTCATACCAGAAATAATAACTTTTACTGTCACTCACTTTCAGTGAGATCAGTACGAAAGTTGTACAGGCTTTTTGACATATTGAATATACTGTACAGTATAGAATGAGTACAGTATTTTGAGAACACCAGACTACTGTACAGTACTGTATACTTAAAATTAATGTATTCATGCAGGTCTCTAAAACGAATTAATTAAAAAAATATACCGCTTACGTTAGAGACAAATGAAATAAAAGTGCTTGACCATGGAAGAGATCCATGATTCCTGAATGTTGCTTAAATAAAAGTTTTGATTATTCTATCTTGATATATATATATATATATATATATATATATATATATATATATATATATATATATATATGTATCCAAATAAATATTTTCGTTAAACATATTTTTATAGTTATTTTTATTATTTTTAGTTAAAGTGTATACTAGCTTTATTATGTAGTCAATCATTGAAAAATATTATGCGTTTCTATTAATTTTATATGGAGGAACATCTTCCAAGAGATATTCAATGCTGCCTTTGCCTAAAAGACGTAGAATATCCTGCCCAGTTATTATCCACTAATTGTAACCCCACTTTTCATTGGGTCTGTTTTAGCACTAAAATTGGAAATAAAGATATTTTCAGTGTGCAGATCGCGATTTGAGACATCGCGTATGAATTTAAAGGTTTCCACCGATTAAAATCAATCATCTCAGAGCTTACCCTCGGGCAGTATGCCTGTCCGACTTAGAAGTCAACATAGTGAAGTAGAGCCCTCCAGAAAATAGGAACGCAGAGCTAGGAAATGAACCAATTCACGAAGAGACCGCTAATAGGGAAGAACAAAATCCGTCTCCTGCTATTAGTAAAATGCATCAATCGATAGTGAAGGCTATGAGTGCTGCTGCTATAAGACAAACAGAACTCATAACTTAAGCAATGAATGTAGGTTTTCAAAATCTTCAAAAGCAATGGCGCAAAGATAAGAATTACCTACCAGAAACGTCCCGGTTGCTAACATAAGAGCAAGTAAACCTTTGGTCGCGGTCACATCAGTACCATCTGGCTTATCCACGAGGACTTCAGACTTAAGACCGGATCGTGTGGGCCAAATTATAAGTCACTGGAACATAAAGCTTTCAGGGAAGTCAGCAATGAGTATAGATGGTATTGGAGATTGACTAAACAAAACAGGACTCAGCAACTCCCAGCAGACGCTAAAAACAGAACACTTGTGTTTTATATTCCAGTTGATAAATTTGTCTTTGATTTATAGCTCTTTTCGTCGCACACGTACGCCACAGTCAAAAGGAAAAGAAGGAGGGAACTTAAGTGTGACCAGATCCATGATCTCTAAAAATACTTTTCCAGTATTGCGTAATGTTATTTTTGGTAACAGAATAGGGATATTCGACACGCCCTCTCAAAATTACATTTACGTGAACTTAACAAATTGTTTTCATTAACTGATTCTAATGTGGCTAGTGTGCTTCTGGGGTATACAATGTGATCCAGCATTCGCTGCAAGGATCTGGGAAAACGAAAAACCAGATCAGATCACTTATAATTCTTAAATTATTTCACATTTTCATTTCTTTGGCATTAAATCATCATCAGTTATCATCAGCGAGATCAAGTCCAATTCCAGAAATCTCACAGCAGGTAAAGGTTTCGTAAAGATGTCAGCCAGTTGATTATCTGAAGGAACATACTCAATGCAAACAACGTTATTCTCTACTTGCTCTTCAGTTGATGAAGCTGCTACCGAATTTTGCCTTTTAGTATTCCAACATATAAGGTTAGAGTCAAACATTTTAAATAAATAGCCTGTTGTACTTTTTCTATCAATTTCGTTTCCACCCCAATCAGAATCGACATAACCAACTAAAACATTTTCAAATGTTGTATTCTTTTAAAATTCAGTTTCATGTTAATGCTCCCTTTCAAATATCTACGAACTCTTTTCAAACATTGCTACAACTCAGAATTATTTTTGCTACTAAATCTACTTAAGATATTTACAGCAGTTGTTAAATCGGGACGTGTACATAGCATTATGTACATCAAACAACCAATAAGGTTGCGACAGGGTGCATTACAATTATCATCTGAGTTGAGCAACTCATAATTAAGTTTGCTTGGTAAAGGCGTACTGACTGCATTGCAATCATCCATATTGAATTTGTTTAAAACCCTTTTAATATAAGCAGATTGACTTAAACTTGTTGTATCCTCGCTCATTTCTATTCGAATCCCAATAAAATGGCGTATTTCATTTAAGTCAGTCATTTCAAACTTTTCCTTTAGATAACTTTTGAAACTATTCATTCTATTCATTTCTCCAGTTGCTATTACAACATCATCAACATATAACAATACATATACGTTTTCCTTAACACCACCTCTGTCAAGTATATATATACAGCGATCTACAGGAGAGTGAACAAAATCACAATCTTTTAACACTTGCTCAAAACTTCAAACCAGCATCTAGCTGCTTGTTTGAGCCCATAAATTGCTTTATTCAATTTACATACACACTCTCCATCGCATGATATACCCTGATGAACTTTCATGTATATTTCTTCATTCAACTTGCCATTTAAGAACGCTGTTTTCACATCCATTTGATGTATTTTTAAATTATATTGAACTGATAATGATAATATGAATCGAAAACTCGAAATCCTAGCAACTGGGGCAAAGGTTTCATCATATTCGATTTGATACTTTTGTGTAAACCCTCGCGCAACTAATCTTGCTTTGTACTTTGTTGGATTTCCTAGTTCATCATATTTTAGAGAAAATACCCACTTACTGTCCACAATATTTTTGTTTTCAGGTTTCTTTACAATTTTCCAAGTATTATTTATTTCATGAACATTTAATTCTACTTTAATAGCTTCCTCCCAAAACGATCTATCATTTCTACTTCTTATTTCATTAAATGTATTTGGAACATCATTAAAAGACTATGAGCATTTAATATATATTTATTTAAATTTATATCTTCCTCATTATAGGTTTTCAAAGGCTTGTTCTTTAATCTTTCACTTCTTCTACTGATTATTTCGACATCTCCATTGTTGTTGTCGATATTACCAATCTCATTTGGCTGTTGAGCTGTTTCATTATCCGTACTCTCATTCGGGAAATTTGTTTCTACACATTCCTTACTCTCATTCGGGAAATTTTTTCTTTACATTCCTTACTCTCATTCAGGAAATTTCTTTCTTCACATTCCTTACTCTCATTCGGAGAATTTTTTCTTTACATTCCTTACTCTCATTCGGAAATTTCTTTCTTCACATTCCTTACTCTCATTCGGGAAATTTTTTCTTTACATTCCTTACTCTCATTCGGGAAATTTTCAAGTCTACTCTCCTTACTATCTTTCAGGAATTCATCTTCATCGCAATCCTTACCTTCATTCAGGATTTCTTCATGGTCAAGTTCCTTACTGTCTTTCGGGATCTGTGTATCATTTTGACTAGCTCTAGAGTTAAACATATTGGTTTCATCGACAACAACATCTCTTGCAACAATGAATTTTCGATTTATAGAATCCCACAAGAATGTTTTGAAGAATTTTTCATCAAATTATATTTTCCTTGTTTTATTGTGAACGTACACAGTAGAACCAAATACTTTTAGGTGTGTTAGATTAGGCTTTCTGTTATGCCACATTTCGTATGGCGTTTTTCAATAAAACCTAGCGCTTTACTTGGTATTCGGTTAACTAAATAAGTGGCAGATAATACAGCTTCACCCCAGAAGCATTTACTTAACTTTGCACCATTAACCATGGCACGAGCTTTTTCAGTGAGGGTTCTTATCATTCGTTCTGAAACCCCATTTAATTGAGGTGTATGTGGTACTGTTAGATGGTAAGAAATCCCTTTTTGGACACAAAATCCACGCATCTCATTGGACAAATATTCCCTTCCATTGTCTATGTAAAGATTCACAATCTTGAGATTAAAATGTGCTCCGCTTTTTGCTACAAAATCTTTAAACATATTAAATACATCTGATTTATGCTTTATTAAATATGTTACACAGTAATGTGTAAATTGGTCTACAAAAATGACAAAATAATTTTTGTCATCTATTGTTACAGGTGTAATTGGGCCACAAACATCTGAATGAACTACAAACAAAGGCCTCTTTATATTGATTAAATGGCAATCTGGCTTGTTTACCATTTAAACAAGCTTCACATATTTCATCGGACAATTCTAAATTATTAAAAAGCCTGTTGTCGCTAAATAAACTTTTTCTTTTTATTTCTAATATTTTGTCACTGCTTATGTGACCAAATCTTTCATGCCATAAATTGTAAGTATTTTTACTTTTATTTGTAACTGTAAGGGCTTGAAATTCAATAATGGGGAAATTATTTAACATACCAGAATTGTTGAAAACTATGAAAACTCCATTTAAGAATAAAGTTACTCCGTGTTTGTCAAACTCGATTGACATTTCGGCCTCTTGAAGTCGCTTCACAGAGATCAGGTTTCCAGCAGCCTCTTTGCAGACGAGTACATCCTCCACCGTTATTTCATGGCCATTGTGGTGTCGCAAAATGCCATGTTTAGAAGCGTAGATATATGATCCTTGCTTGGCCACAGATATTTTAATCGGGTACTCCAGCTCCACGCTATCAGCAAATATCAATTCATCGTGGATGTAGTCTGTGGCTCCAGAATCAAGGATAAATCCGAACTTATCCTGTACCAAGTTATTTGCTTTTAGCATGAACGCGAAACCACCGTGTAGCGACGTTGCGACTTGAGCTTGCCTATTTTCTTTATTTTTTTCATTTATTATCTTTATATAATAAAAACAAGTGGAAAAGCTACAGTCGAGTGTGACCGACTGTAAGATACCCGGTACCCAAAGCATTGTGGGTGAAAACAGCACATGAACATGGAAAAAAGGAAATGTTGACAAATAGAGACAAGTATTGCTAGAAACATGTTGAGCAGAACTCAAAAGAGACAAATGTTGCTAGGAACATGTTGGGCAACTCTCAAAAGCGACAAATGTTGCTAGGAACATGATGAGCAACACCCAACAAAGACAAATGTTGCTAGGAACATGTTGAGCAACACGCACGTGTGCGCGCTCTCTCTCACTCGCTCTCTCTCAGAAACTTTATTGCTTAATAACTTCTATGTTTATCATCCGATTTTACTTAAATTTTCAGAACACGTCCACGATTGCCTACTTATTAAGCCTATCTATTTACTTTACGCCAAAAATCACGCATATGGTTATATACCGTTTTTGTTTTTCGGGGGCGGAAGTGGGCGTGGCCAAATTTTAAAACAAACTTGATCTGCGTGCAACAGATTCCAATGTTGTCACCAAATTTGGTCACTCTAGCTCCTATAGTCTCTGAGATCTGTTGTTTCACACGGACAGACGGACAGACGGACATGGCTAGATCGACTCGGCTAGTGACGCTGATCAAGAATATATATACTTTATAGGGTCGGAGATTTCTCCTTCTGCCTGTTACATACATTCTCGGTTGGCACTAACTTATAATACCCTTGTACCCTATGGGTACCGGGTATAATAAAAATACTTACAAATTATGGCATGAGAGATTTGGTCACATAAGCAGTTTCAAATTATTATAAATAAAGAGAAAAAATTTATTTAGCGACAACAGGCTTCTTAATAATTTAGAATTGTCCGATGAAATATGTGAAGCTTGTTTGAATGGTAAACAAGCCAGATTGCCATTTAATCAATATAAAGATAAAAGCTATATAAAGAGGCCTTTGTTTGTAGTTCATTCAGATGTTTGTGGCCCAATTACACCTGTAACAATAGATGACAAAAAATTATTTTGTTATTTTTGTAGACCAATTTACACATTACTGTGTAACATATTTAATAAAGCATAAATCAGATGTATTTAATATGTTTAAAGATTTTGTAGCAAAAGCGGAGCACATTTTAATCTCAAGATTGTGAATCTTTACATAGACAATGGAAGGGAATATTTGTCCAATGAGATGCGTGGATTTTGTGTCCAAAAGGGATTTCTTACCATCTAACAGTACCACATACACCTCAATTAAATGGGGTTTCAGAACGAATGATAAGAACCCTCACTGAAAAAGCTCGTGCCATGGTTAATGGTGCAAAGTTAAGTAAATGCTTCTGGGGTGAAGCTGTATTATCTGCCACTTATTTAGTTAACCGAATACCAAGTAAAGCGCTAGGTTTTATTGAAAAACGCCATACGAAATGTGGCATAACAGAAAGCCTAATCTAACACACCTAAAAGTATTTGGTTCTACTGTGTACGTTCACAATAAAACAAGGAAAATATAATTTGATGAAAAATCCTTCAAAACATTCTTGTGGGATTCTATAAATCGAAAATTCATTGTTGCAAGAGATGTTGTTGTCGATGAAACCAATATGTTTAACTCTAGAGCTAGTCAAAATGATACACAGATCCCGAAAGACAGTAAGGAACTTGACCATGAAGAAATCCTGAATGAAGGTAAGGATTGCGATGAAGATGAATTCCTGAAAGATAGTAAGGAGAGTAGACTTGAAAATTTCCCGAATGAGAGTAAGGAATGTAAAGAAAAAATTTCCCGAATGAGAGTAAGGAATGTGAAGAAAGAAATTTCCCGAATGAGAGTAAGGAATGTAAAGAAAAAATTCCCGAATGAGAGTAAGGAATGTGAAGAAAGAAATTTCCTGAATGAGAGTAAGGAATGTAAAGAAAAAATTTCCCGAATGAGAGTAAGGAATGTGTAGAAACAAATTTCCCGAATGAGAGTACGGATAATGAAACAGCTCAACAGCCAAATGAGATTGGTAATATCGACAACAACAATGGAGATGTCGAAATAATCAGTAGAAGAAGTGAAAGATTAAAGAACAAGCCTTTGAAAACCTATAATGAGGAAGATATAAATTTAAATAAATATATATTAAATGCTCATAGTCTTTTAATGATGTTCCAAATACATTTAATGAAATAAGAAGTAGAAATGATAGATCGTTTTGGGAGGAAGCTATTAAAGTAGAATTAAATGTTCATGAAATAAATAATACTTGGAAAATTGTAAAGAAACCTGAAAACAAAAATATTGTGGACAGTAAGTGGGTATTTTCTCTAAAATATGATGAACTAGGAAATCCAACAAAGTACAAAGCAAGATTAGTTGCGCGAGGGTTTACACAAAAGTATCAAATCGAATATGATGAAACCTTTGCCCCAGTTGCTAGGATTTCGAGTTTTCGATTCATATTATCATTATCAGTTCAATATAATTTAAAAATACATCAAATGGATGTGAAAACAGCGTTCTTAAATGGCAAGTTGAATGAAGAAATATACATGAAAGTTCATCAGGGTATATCATGCGATGGAGAGTGTGTATGTAAATTGAATAAAGCAATTTATGGGCTCAAACAAGCAGCTAGATGCTGGTTTGAAGTTTTGAGCAAGTGTTAAAAGATTGTGATTTTGTTCACTCTCCTGTAGATCGCTGTATATATATACTTGACAGAGGTGGTGTTAAGGAAAACGTATATGTATTGTTATATGTTGATGATGTTGTAATAGCAACTGGAGAAATGAATAGAATGAATAGTTTCAAAAGTTATCTAAAGGAAAAGTTTGAAATGACTGACTTAAATGAAATACGCCATTTTATTGGGATTCGAATAGAAATGAGCGAGGATACAACAAGTTTAAGTCAATCTGCTTATATTAAAAGGGTTTTAAACAAATTCAATATGGATGATTGCAATGCAGTCAGTACGCCTTTACCAAGCAAACTTAATTATGAGTTGCTCAACTCAGATGATAATTGTAATGCACCCTGTCGCAACCTTATTGGTTGTTTGATGTACATAATGCTATGTACACGTCCCGATTTAACAACTGCTGTAAATATCTTAAGTAGATTTAGTAGCAAAATAATTCTGAGTTGTAGCAATGTTTGAAAAGAGTTCGTAGATATTTGAAAGGGAGCATTAACATGAAACTGAATTTTAAAAGAATACAACATTTGAAAATGTTTTAGTTGGTTATGTCGATTCTGATTGGGGTGGAAACGAAATTGATAGAAAAAGTACAACAGGCTATTTATTTAAAATGTTTGACTCTAACCTTATATGTTGGAATACTAAAGGCAAAATTCGGTAGCAGCTTCATCAACTGAAGAGCAAGTAGAGAATAACGTTGTTTGCATTGAGTATGTTCCTTCAGATAATCAACTGGCTGACATCTTTACGAAACCTTTACCTGCTGTGAGATTTCTGGAATTGGACTTGATCTCGCTGAGTTAACTGATGATGATTTAATGCCAAAGAAATGAAAATGTGAAATAATTTAAGTATTATAAGTGATCTGATCTGGTTTTCTGGGTTTTCCCAGATCCTTGCAGCGAATGCTGGATCACATTGTATACCCCAGAAGCACACTAGCCACATTAGAATCAGTTAATGAAAACAATTTGTTAAGTTCACGTAAATGTAATTTTGAGAGGGCGTGTCGAATATCCCTATTCTGTTACCAAAAATAACATTACGCAATACTGGAAAAGTATTTTTAGAGATCATGGATCTGGTCACACTTAAGTTCCCTCCTTCTTTTCCTTTTGACTGTGGCGTACGTGTGCGACGAAAAGAGGTATAAATTAAAAGACAAATTTATCAACTGGAATATAAAACACAAGTGTTCTGTTTTAGCGTCTGCTGGGAGTTGCTGAGTCCTGTTTTGTTTAGTCAATCTCCAATACCATCTATACTCATTGCTGACTTCCCTGAAAGCTTTATGTTCCAGTGACTTATAATTTGGCCTACACGATCCGGTCTTAAGTCTGAAGTCCTCGTGGATAAGCCAGATGGTACTGATGTGACCGCGACCAAAGGTTTACTTGCTCTTATGTTAGCAACCGGGACGTTTCTGGTAGGTAATTCTTATCCTTGCGCCATTGCTTTTGAAGATTTTGAAAACCTACATTCATTGCTTAAGTTATGAGTTCTGTTTGTCTTATAGCAGCAGCACTCATAGCCTTCACTATCGATTGATGCATTTTACTAATAGCAGGAGACGGATTTTGTTCTTCCCTATTAGCGGTCTCTTCGTGAATTGGTTCATTTCCTAGCTCTGCGTTCCTATTTTCTGGAGGGGCTCTACTTCACTATGTTGACTTCTAAGTCGGACAGGCATACTGCCCGAGGGTAAGCTCTGAGATGATTGATTTTAATCGGTGGAAACCTTTAAATTCATACGCGATGTCTCAAATCGCGATCTGCACACTGAAAATATCTTTATTTCCAATTTTAGTGCTAAAACAGACCCAATGAAAAGTGGGGTTACAATTAGTTTATAATAACTGGGCAGGATATTCTACGTCTTTTAGGCAAAGGCAGCATTGAATATCTCTTGGAAGATGTTCCTCCATATAAAATTAATAGAAACGCATAATATTTTTCAATGATTGACTACATAATAAAGCTAGTATACACTTTAACTAAAATAATAAAAATAACTATAAAAATATGTTTAACGAAAATATTTATTTGGATACATATATATATATATATATATATATATATATATATATATATAAATTATTTTTGTTTCAAGATAGAATAATCAAAACTTTTATTTAAGCAACATTCAGGAATCATGGATCTCTTCCATGGTCAAGCACTTTTATTTCATTTGTCTCTAACGTAAGCGGTATATTTTTTAATGATTCGTTTTAGAGACCTGCATGAATACATTAATTTTAAGTATACAGTACTGTACAGTAGTCTGGTGTTCTCAAAATACTGTACTCATTCTACACTGTACAGTATATTCAATATGTCAAAAAGCCTGTACAACTTTCGTACTGATCTCACTGAAAGTGAGTGACAGTAAAAGTTATATATTTCTGGTATGAATATCAACCCTATTCCGAACGTCACAAGGTGTACAGTAAATAAAACAAAATATACAACTGTACAAATGAGCGCTACAAATATTCAAGTTGATGTACATTAGTTCACTTAAATAAATTTTAAATGATACAACAAATTATAAATTATGTATTTTAGCTTAAATAAAACCAGAAATCATTGTTGGGTAATACCCAAGACCCAATCGGTACCATGAATTCGCTGAATGACTTCAAGAAGTACACTGCTGATGTTAAGTCCAAAATAGCACCCAATGAACTAAAGCCACATGTTCGCAAGGGTCGAAGCAAGGTTTGGAAGACCTTTTCGCGAATAGTCGATAAAATGGATAAGAGATAACAGATGTAGTTGCAACAAGTGCACAAACGTTTACAAGTTCGATAAAATCACATCCAATCTAGCTAAACACAAACGCTAAGTAATGGCCAATACTCTTAAGCGCGGGCATCTTGATATAACAGTTGACAATGAATCGAAGAAGCTATGCACCAAGCTAGCAGTGCAGCTTCCGAAAGGGCTTTTTCGGTTGCTAAAAACGTCACAACCGAAGAACGCTGCAGAATTGCCAATACGCCAGATATGGTAAATAGTATCATGTTTTACACTCCAATATTCATAATTTAAATTGTTAATATTTTTGTAACGATTTTAATAAAAGTTAAGTTAAATCAATTAAAAGTTTACGTATTTACAAGTAAGAACACTGTTCATCAAAACACTGTACACTGAGTTAACTGTACACCAATTTTGCTGAATTCATTATATACTGTACAGTACTACACTGAGTGTGAGCAGAATCTGTTAAATACAGACAATATTACAACATTCACTCACATTAATTTGGAGCTGTTCAGTAAAATAGTGTACACCTTTTCGGATTGAATGATTCATGTGCTCATTTAAATGTATTCATGCAGGTCTCTAATTCGTTTTCTGCTACTCTAGTTAAATAAAACAAGGAGCATATAGACATTCGATCTGAATAAATTTCCTGCTGGTTAATAGACTCTTGCACAGAAAACAAACGAAGAAAGGAAAGAAATTTAGATATAGAAGACAACGTAAAACCTATTAAGAAAAACTAGATTGCCTTTCAGCTTATTTCGAGTTCCGGAAACTGTTATATATCGATTAAACGGCTACCGAATATATTCAGCGAATTAACTATTGTCCACCTAACTGCTATTACACTACTAGTCCTTGATGCGGAGTTAAGTCTTTCTTTGTCAGATTTAAATTTCCTGCACCCATTACTATCAGTGAAAGACAGGTTTCACGAACTGGTGACTAGCGCAATGTAGTAAATCCTAAGTTCTTGTAATAAGGCTTAAAATGAAATTAAAAACAAAACAAAAGACTAACTTTTGGGACCTAGGTGTTTTGATCATATGTTTTGTAGTAGTGCTTGTCACTGTGAAAAAAATCCACCTAGCGGCCAAATTCGAACTAGGCGCCCTATTAGGCCCTTAATGATCAAAAGCGCCATCTATGGGCGGAGTATCGGATAACCCTCCAACACTCTATCGCACAGCGAGTAAAGTGCAAGTCTAAGCCAAGTGCAGCTAACTTCTCGATGCCAGAATTCTTCCGCCCCGATCTTAAGCCGGACAGACGCTTTTCTTTCTTGGCTACCAAGAAAAGCCCATCCGCAATCTATCCACCACTTTTAAGTGTTTTTGTGTGCCAGACTCAAGCTCTCGCACGTTGTGCTTAATTACGGATCGCCTTGTCCAGCGGAGCACCCCACGTGCTACGGCCAACTTCGAGTTGCATCAGCCATTGCGGCCAGCAGCATCCATTGTGGCCAGCGAAGTTCCGGCATCTGCAGTTCTCCTTCGTTTAACGAAGCCCAACCCAGAGCTGTGAAAATTGGCCAGCGGAGCACCCACATATCTGCAACCGTGGCCAGCGGAGCACCCGCATATCTGCTGTGTCCAGCGGAGCACCCACATATCTACGGTGGCCAGCGGAGCCCTATCTGCCCTTAGGAATAACAACCAGTAACATACCTAATAGGACAATTTAAAATCTAAAACAACAGAAGTGAAAATCTTATTAGGAATATATTAAACTAGGAACAACAACAAAAGTTAAAACAAACCTAATCTAAAACTTACAACTGTGAACAACAACAAACACAAGTAAAACCTAGTAAAACCTAAAATCTGAATACAAAACAAGTAAAACATAATCGTGAACTTTCTTATGTTAACAACAACAACAATTAAAACTTAATTGAGACCCTAAAATGTGGGCAACAACAACAACATGTGAAAATCTAAGCCTAACCCCCAACAATGTGATCGACAATAACAACAAGTTGATAATAACATAGTCGTATAAACGTTTTTGAACATTAATTATGTAATTCTTAGATTTCTTTGCTTTATTTTTTTTTATTTTTAAATACTATTGCCAACCGGCATCCTACTGTTATCTTTGCATATATTATTATAACAAACAGAAATGGCAAGTGCCAAGAGAAATAAGAGCTGTTGTCGTAATATTCTTAAATAATTTAATGTGATTGAAAAAGAAAGAAAAGAGAAGTGAACAATGAAATAATCAAAGAAGAAGGACGAATCAAAATATAAATAAAATATCTATATATACCCCCCCAATATTATACCAGACACAATGTAGCACTTGGAGAAAGATCTTTCGCCGAAGGAATCATAGTCAACTGTAAGTCAATATATACCCTTTCTTAATTTACCTCTGTTATTTTGCTTTGGTTTGCTTTTCCCGGATCTGAATAAATTCAAATATTAAATAATTTTCATTAACTTAATTAAGACTTCGAAAAATTTGAATTAAATAAAATCTGAATAAACTATGGATAAGTCAAATTAAATACAATCACTTAAGTATCTTTATTTACCGGTAATTAAAAATATTAGACTCGTAACAAATTAAAATTTAACAATTATGAAATTCAACAGTAATGACTAGCAGTAAATATAATAAATAATTCAAATCACCTAAAAATATATACACTGAGAACAAACGAAAACAAAGTTAACTATTATTATTATAAATATTTATCTGTCTGCTATCCATGCATTTTCCAGCCACAGCCTGCTCATTTTCTCCTAACTAAGGTTTAAATAAATGAATCACTTTGCTAATAGTAACAAAATATAAAGTTAAAAAAAATCAATATTAGAAATATTATATAAGTGCCAAGAAGCCCTAATGGCGAAATTAATTGGTTACTTTAAACCTATCTTTAATTAGCCCTTAAATAAAAGTTATAATGAAGTGCGAATAGACGCGTTTTAATTCAGGAATCATGGCAATCCGAAGTGAGGCAATGACGTAGTTGTTCGGCAACCAAAAAGGGATCGCCTATTATCCTTCAGATGTTTCTGGCACTGGCGATCATTGGTAGGGTGGGGATATGGCCGCTCTACACCACCTGAGTTGGCTCATACAGTTGCGCAGGACCCTAGAATCTTCTCTCTCAGACTCTCTTTTCTCTGCCGTTTCATCCCCTTTTCTTTTTATAGATTAGTTTTCAGGATCAATGACTAACCATATAAGAGCACCTGATATTTTATTATTGTAAATAACCGCGAGCCATGAGCCTAGCAGACTTTTTAAACAGGGAACCCCGCCCAACGGCCGACTCACTTGAGCCGGGAACAAGCACGTGCTCTGCGAAATAGGACTCCCGACCATCCGTTCGTTTCAACCAATATCCTTTTTGGATACGTTATATGCTACAATAAAATTTTGCGCCCAACGTGGGGCCCGAAGAGCGATCCAATAAAATAAACATGTGATCAAAACACCTAGGTCTTAAAAGTTAGCCTTTGGATTTGTGTTTACTTTTCAGTTTAAGCCTTATTACAAGACCTTAGGATTTACTACATTGCGCAAGTCACCAGTTCTTGAAATCGGTCATTCACTGATAGTAATGGGGGCAGGAAAGTTAAAGCTAACAAAGAATGACTTAACTCCGCATCCAGGACTAGTAGTGTAATGATAGTAAGGTGGACGAAGGTTAATTTGACTGGAATTAGGCCCCGTATATATTCGGTAGCCTACCGTTGAATATATGTACCAGTATCCTGAACTCGAAATAAGCCGAAAGGCAATCTACTTTTTCTTTATCTGTTTTACGTTTTCTTCTATATCCAAATCTCTTCCTTTTTTTTCTTCATTTGTTTTTTTGTGTAAGAGTTTCTTAACCAGCAGGAAATTTATTCAGGTCGAATGTTTATATGCTCCTTGTTTGTATTTAACTGGAGTAGCAGAGAAACGAATCATTCAAGAAATATACCGCTTACGTTAGAGACCAATGACATGTAGGAAAATATGTCATCCTTCTTCTTTCTTTCCTACTCTCTATTAGCTAAATTGAACCTGAATCAAATTCTATGATGGCAAAGATATCTTATGGCCAAAACATTTTTAAGGATTGGATTTTATTCACCGAGATGTGGTCAAGAGTACGTCACCTAATTATGTTCAGTGGTCAATAACTTTCTACTGCAGTCGGAATTAATTAAGATAGAAGCGAAAACATAATAGCTTGCCCATGAAAGAGATCCATGATTCCTGGATGTTGTTTAAATAAGAGTTTTGATAAAATAACAAAAAAATATTTTCGTCAAACATTTTTTTTCTTTTTAGTGTATACTTACTTTTATATGAAGTCAGAAAATTGAATAAGATTATGCATTTTTATTAATTAAATATGGAGGAACATCTTCCTAGAGATATTAAATGCTACCTTTGCCTAAAAGACATAGAATATCATGCCCAGTTATTATCCACCAATTGTAACCACACTTTTCATTGGGTCCGTTTTAGCACTAAAATTGGAAACAGAGATATTTGCCCGGTGTGCAGATCGTGATTAGAAACATCGCGTATGACTTAAACGGTTGACACCGATTTAAATCAATCATCTCAGAGTTTACCCTCGGGCAGTATGCCAGCCCGACTTAGAAGTCACCCTAGGGATGGGGAGCCCCCTCAAGATAATAGGAATGCAGAGCTAGGAAATGAACCAATTCACGAAGAGGCCGCTAATAGGGCAGAACGAAATCCGTCTCCTGCTATTAGTGAAATGCATCAATCGATAGTGGAGGCTATGAGTGCTGCTGCTATAAGACAAACAGAACTCATAACTCAAGCTATGAAGGTAGGTTTTCAAAATCTTCAAAAAGCAATTTCTCAAAGAGAAGAATTACCTACCAGAAACGTCCCAGTCGCGAACACAAGGGGAAGTAATCCTTTGGCCGCGGTTACTTCAGTACCATCTGGCTTATCCACGAGGACTTCAGACTTAAGACCAGATCGCGTAGGCCAAATCATAAGTCACTGGAAAATAACGTTTTCAGGGAAGTCTACAATGAGTATAGATGGATTCTTACACCGGCTGGAAACGCTTACCTGGAAAACTCTAGATGGAAATCTTAAGCTTTTGACGTGTCACATAAGAAATTTGCTAGAAGGACCAGCTAGTGACTGGTACTGGCGGTATCAAGAAAGTGTTAAAGAAGAAACTTGGCCCAGTCTTTGCGAAGCCTTAAGAGAGCAGTTTAGGGAGGCGCGAACTGGCGTTAATATCAGAGCTTCCACTGATCGTCGCAAACAGAAGACAGGGGAATCCTTTGATGAGTTCTTTGAGAGCTTTATTAAATTGACCGCTAAGTTGTCCGTGCCTATGTCCGATTTATTTTTATTAGAGTGCGTTCGGTCTAATTTATTGCCTGAAATTCAACTCGGAATACTATACCACCATTTTAGTAGTGTGGCACAGTTAAGACCCATAGTACGCATAAAAGAAGCCTTTTTGATCTCAGTCAATCCGACAGTGCGAAAACCTCTGCCCGCACCTCGTCGTATGGTTCACGTTATCAAAGACGAATCGGAATGCGAAAGCGAGATAGAAGACGCCGAGCTGTCCGCCATAACCTGGTCTTGTGGGAATAGTGGTAAAACAGGTCATTTATACCACGATTGCTACGCTGAGCGGAAAATTTTCTACTATGGTTGTGGAAAACCTGATACCTATCGACCCTCTTGTCCTAAGTGTACAGGTACAAAAAACTATCAATCTCGTGCACTAGTGAAAAGTGGACGCAAACCGACAGTTTTCAAGGCAAGGCAACTTTTCCGACCAACCCTCACCAGATTTGACCACCGATCCTGAATTTTACATTTTTACACCGATTACATATTTTGAGCTATCTGACAAATATTCTAAAAGAAAAAGACGTTCTATAAGACGCATACAATCCTATTACCGCAACCTGCAAAAGGAACAGAAGTGTCTACTGTTTAACATTGTTTAATCTGATAGTCGTCCATATGCAAATGTAGTCTCCCAAAAGCCGAGTTTCTAACAAGCGTCGATTTAAGGGATGCCTATTGGCAAATTCCACTCGAGCCAGGCTCTCCCGATAAAACCGCTTTCACAATACCGGGCAGAGCATTATACCAGTTCACGGTAATGCCGTTTGGGTTAACAAATGCCCCGTCTACCATGTCGAAATCGATGGATCGCGTTATACCCGTTACGTTGAAAGCTGAGGTATTTATTTACTTAGATGACCTTTTGATTGTTTCGGATACGTTTACTCGGCACTTGTCAGTACTAAACTAAATTGCAGCTTGTTTGGCAAAAGCTGGGTTGACGATTAACAATCCGAAGAGCAAGTTTTTCATGAAGGTGGTGCGATATTTAGGCCATGTAGTCGGCAATGGTACCATCTCCATTAATGCAGACAAAATCGAAGCGATTTTTTAATACCCAGCCACTCGATCAGTTTAGCAGCTACGACGCTTTTTAGGGATGACAGGCTGGTACCAAAAGTGTATTGGCAACTTGGCTTCTATCGCGGCACCATTAACCGATGCGTATAAACAGTCGAAACGGTTTGAGTGGTCCGAAGCTGCAGAAGAAGCCTTCAAATCTCTTTGAAGCTTTGCAAAGCGCCAGTGTTGCATACCCCTAACTTTGACAAACCGTTCTATATACACTGCGATGCAAGCCACACTGGCATAGGGGGAGTACTAATGCAAATAAATGAGGAAGGCGATGAAGTGCCCATCTCGGACATTTCCTAAAAGCTTAATAAATGCCAGCATAACTACTCGGTTACTGAATAAGCATTTAGAAATTAAGAGCCGATATCGAGGGACATCCGTTTACGGTAATAACCGACCTTGCATCTTTAAAGTGAAAAAAGGAAGCAAAAATGTTGTTCCCGATGCGTTTTCTAGAACCCATACTGAAGATTTAAGACAAAGTCTACAGAGAGTCATCGGTTCTTTTAGAACCTCTATATAACCTATTTAGGACCATATCCACTTACTAAGGCAGGTAGCACTGGCATTTTTATCGTAGTCGATCATTGCACGAAATTCCCGTTCTTAAAAGCGGTGAAAAAGTTTTCCGTCGATGCTATTCTCCCCTTCTTGGAAGAGAACCTCTTTCAATGTTATTGAGTCCCGGAGTCAAATTTAAGTCGAATGCGTTTAACAATTTGCTGGTCAGATATGGAATAAACCACGCGTATACGGCACCGTATGCCCCTCAAGGAAATGCGTCGGAACGCGCCTATGTACGCCCTGACCAATAAAATAGGGATGAGGCTTTAAGTAGAATCAGTTGGTCTCTTCGTTCAAGTTTTCACACTACGATGAACAATACCCCTTATCGACTTGTTTTTGGTCAACACATGATCACCCATGCAAGTACGTTTGATCTCTGGCGGCGATTACAGTTGTTGGAGGATCGATCCATTGCGTTTAACAAGGACGACTCCTTGGACCTTATGAGGAATCAAGCCAACAACCACATGCAAAAAAAAACGATAGCTAGAATCAGCGTATTACGAAATTGAGGATATGCAAGGAAAGTTAGTTGGAAAACAGCATGCTAAGGATCTTAAGCAATAGTGGCGGATCCAAGCTTGTATCCCTCTTGTTGACCCAAGAAGTGTGATTTTAGCGTGGAGGGAATTGTATTAGCGCTTGTCACTATGAAAATATCCACCTAGCGGCCAAATTTAAACTAGGCGCCCTATTAGGCCCTTATTGATCGAAAGTGCCATCTATGGGCGGAGTATCGGATGACCTCCCAACACTTTATCGCATAGCGAGTAAAATGCAAGTCTGGGCTAAGCCAAGCGCGGCTAACTTCTTGGTGCCAGAATTTTTTTCCACCCCGATCTTATGCCAGACAGACGTTTTTCTTTCTTGGTTACCAAGAAAAAGCCAATCCGCAATCTGTCCACCACTTTTAAGTGTTTTTTGCGTGCCAGACTTAAGGTATGTACCGGGTACGCCAATATTTCCCAGCAGAAACTAATAAAAACACTAATTTATAAGCTTCTGGCACGTTGTGTTTAATTACGGATCGCCTTGTCCAGCGGAGCACCCTCACGTGCCACGGCCAACTTCGAGTTGCATCTGCCACTGCGACCAGCAGCGTGCTCATAGTGGCTAGCGAAGCTCCGGCATCGGCATTTCTCCTTTGTTAAACGAAATCCAAAACTGAGCTGAGGCCAGCGGAGCAGCCATATATCTGCAAACGTCCAGCGGAGCACCCACATATATTTTTGTGTCCAGCGGAGCCCTATTTGCCATTAAGAACAACAACAACAACAAGTGAAAATTGTAATAGAAATATTTTAAAATCTAAAAAACAGGTTAAAACAAGTGGGGAAGCTACAGTCGAGTGTGGCCGACTGTGAGAAACCCGGTACCCAAAACAATGTGACAAATGAGGACAGATATTGCTAGAAACATGTTGAGCAACACTTAAAAGAGACAAATATTGCTAGGAACATGTTGGGCAACACCCAACAAAGACAAATAATGCTAGGAACATATTCAGCAACACGCATGTGCGCTCTCTCTCTCTCTCTCTCTCTCTCTCAAGAAGTTTACCCAGCAACTTTATTGTTTAATAACTAGTATGTTTATCATTCGATTTTACTCAAATTTTCAGAACACGTTCACGATTGCCTACTTATTAAGTCTATCTATTTACTTTAAGCCTGAAATTACGCCTATAGCTTATATACCGTTGATTTTCGGGGGCAGTGTTGTCAACCAATTTGGTAACTCTAGCTCTTATAGTCTCTGAGATCTGTTGTTTCACACGGACTGACAGACAGACAGACGGACATGGCTAGATCGACTCGGCTAGTGACGCTGATCAATAGCATATATACTTTATAGGGTCGGAGATTTCTCCTTCTGCCTGTTACATACATTCTCGGTTGGTATATTGTATTGATTACATAAAGTTAGTTGTTGAATTACTAGTCATTTAGGTAAAAATCCTAAGAATGGCGGTAATCCTCCTAAAGATAAAAAATGTAAAATATTGAAAATTTTAAAATTTGTCTATTGACAAATCAAGAAAATAATTGATTTAAATGAATTAATTTAAAAATATTAAATATAAATGTTAAAATAAATTAAAGAGAAGAATAAAAAATAAAATAAGTCAGTCAAATAGATTCACTAATTATAATAGATCTTAATATTCATCCTAAATGATTAATTGAAGAAAGAGCTATTAATTTTTGCAATGAAGTTTGGTTTAACCCACCAATTGCTCCAATAATAACAGATACAATTACTCTAATTAATAATAAATTCTTAATATTTAAATAAGATGTTAAATATGTAAACTTAAACAATGCACTGTGTCTTCTCTATTTTTCTTTTCTGTTCTGCATTGTCCCGCAATGAAGCGGTGTTCTCTCTTTCTGAATTCTGTCATTATCCCGAATTATATAAGTATGTATTGGTCGCAGTGAAGCGGCGCTCTCACGGCTCTCTTTTGTATTTTGCACTCCATCTGCCTTTGATGGAGATCATTCTTGTTCTGTTTAGTCACAAATAAATACCACATCGAATATAAGAAATAAGTATTATTGGAGCAATTTTTCATTAAGTTATTAAAATTAACGCATTAATTCAAGTTAAACCTTCCATTATATTAGGAAATCAAAAGTGAAATGGGGCTGCTCCTCTTTTTAATAAAAGTGCCGATATAATAATTATAGATGTAAAACTTTCATTAATTTCAGTATTTATATTATTTTTTAATATTAATAAAACTGAAGAAAACAGTAAATCAGTTGATGCTAAAGCTTGGGTTAAAAAATATTTTTTTCAGAAGCTTCTGTAGATATAGAGTTGTTATTGTCTCTTAGTAGGGGATAAAAGATAACAAATTAATTTCTATTCATACTCCTTACCAAGAGTTAGAAGAAGCTGTGATTAATGTTCCAATAACTATAATTGTGATACATAAAATTTTTGACGAATTATTAAAAATTAAAAAGAAAATGATTATAACCTTTATAAATGGGGTATGAACCCAGTAGCTTTATTAACTTATCTTTTTAGAAATAAATTAATAATTATATATTATAAATTACACATTTATGTTACATCTCTATATTATATTTTGGTGTATGATGCACAAAAGTTTTTTATACTTTTAGAAGCAGTTTAATTCTATTAAATATAAAATCTTTATATTTATAAGCATAGATATAAATCCGTCAATGAATGCAGAAAACTGCATAATTTACCCTATCAAGGTAACCCTTTTAATCAGGCAATTCATTATGAATAAAATTTTCATGTTATTTTTTTATTATTAAATATTATTAAAAAAAAAACGATTTAAAAAATAAACTGATTATTATTAGATAATTATTTTTAGAACAAATTTATTTTAAAACTAAATTGTTAATAGATAATTTAATTTTTCTATACGGATATATATATATAAAATAAATTATCAAATATATAAATTTATAAATATAAAATAATTTAATAAATAATTATATTATTTATATATATTCAAGAATATTAGATAAATATTTGAATATATATTTTTTTTACTATTTATATCAACATTTTTTTGATTGCGAAATTATTTATTTAAATTGTTAACTATATAATAATATATTAAATATTTATATATATATAGATTATCTATTAATCTTAAACTTAGTATACAAAAATTAAAAAAATATATATTATAGTTTTTTAATAATTTATAAGGTTTTATTACCTATATTTTATTATATTTTCAATTTATGAAAAACTTTTATGAAATAATTTTTTATAAGCATTGGCATATTTAATTTAATTAGTTACATTTTTATATAATTGATACATTTTATAAAATAAATTATTAATAATTAGGATAAACATATTTATTAATAAATAAATATTAATTACTTTGTATAATTTTTTTAAATTAATTTTGTTTATATTCTTAATAAAATTAATTTTAATTATTAAGTTATAAATAAAAATTCCAGGTTAAGTGATTAATATTATTTATTTAAAATGAATTTTGTTTATATTATTAACTAGCGGACCCGGCGAACTTTGTCTCGCCCTAATTCGACGCCATTAAGGGTAAAAGTCAAACACTGCATTTCTTTATTTAGTATAGAGCGATATGATATACTATGTTTTTTGTTTTATTTTCCGGCGCAAAAACAAACAATGAAGACGGCTTACCAACAGGCGAACATGCAACGTACAGCTGGCCGTGCGAAAAACAGGAATATTCTAGATTTATCCCGCAGACTTCTAACGATTGGCCTTGCGATTTGTTGATTGTCATCGCAAATGCCAAATGGAATGGTAGATCAGTTGGAATAATCGGAATACCTCTCCTTTAAATGTTCCCTTCATGATCGTCGCCTGAATCACGTTATTCATCAGTTTCTTGACGGACAACCGCGTACCGTTGCACAATTTCGGATGATTTAGATTCCGCAGCATTATAATAATTGATCCCACCTTCAGTTGCAAATTATGCGGTGGAGTTCCTGGCACATCTAGCGAGTTCAAAAATTCTGTCGGATAGTTCGTCGCTTCATCCTCGTCGGTCACGCTGTCAACGGATCTGTATGAATGCAGTTCTCCATCGATTTGATTTTGAATAATGTAATTCAATTTATCTACGTCCTTGTTCTTCGCTGCTAGTATTGCCCGTTCACTAATCCAGTCGATATTTTTATAATTTTGCGCAATGTCGGGGAACACTTTGTTAATGAGTTCCTCCTTTGACGATGTGAACACGCAAAATTTGCCGGAAACGATATTGATCCAGTCGAAACATCAACAGGAATTTCGCCATTGCCAAGTGCCAGCAGTTGTCTCGAGAATTCAGCAGCGGACGGGTCATTCTGCAATGTGACTCTCATGTTCGTGGTTAATTTCAGCTTTTGACATATCTCCACAATGAAGACGATTTAAGGCATGCATTAACTTCATCGGCAGCCGTAGATTTCGGGATGACGGGAAGCGTTTGACGAAAATCTCCGGACAGCAATATCAAAGACCCACCAAATAGTTTCGAATCACCGCGTAAATCTTTCATCGTTCCAGGTCAACTGCCTCCAAAGCTCGCTTATGCGCCATCGTGCATTCATCCCAAATGATGATTTTGCATTCTCGCATCAATTTCGCTGTCACAGAATTCTTGCTTATTGTGCATGTTGGCTTGTCAACCGTGAGAAGAATCATGGGCAGCTTCAAAGCGGAATGTGCAGTTCGACCGCCTTCCAACAACGTGGCAGCAATGCCAGATGATGCAACAGCCAACGCAATTTGAGATCTTGATCGAATCGTTGCCAGTATCAATGAAATGACAAATGTCTTGCCTGTCCCACCAGGAGCATCGAGAAAGTATAAGCCTCCCGATCCATCGTCAACAACCTTTATTATCGATCGTACACGTTCTTCTGCTCGGCATTCAAAACGGCACATTGGTTCGGACTCTTTCGGCCAAGTTATCTTGGTTATAGTGTTGCTCCCGTTGAAATTCGCGATTGAAAGCATCGTGCACTGAACGATGTAGCGTTAACATTCCCAATGTCGACAGTAGACTGTCCCACATGAGCATACACATGTCTTCGATCCGTATTAAAGCTTCGTTGTGCATTTCTCCGTTAATGGCAAGAGTGAAATTCATAGTTGTCCTGCGAACGTCTATTAAAATGTCGTCAGCCATATCGTCCTTGTACTTTTCCCACAGTGCGGTCGGGTTCGACGGATGACATGTGGCTATGATTATTGCAAATAATGCACGAATTTGATTTGATCCAGAAAGAGAAACAGTGGCATCAGCGAGCGTTGAGTCCCAATGTGTGTCGTTTTCAAGCAAATTTAAACGTTGGCAAGCCTCCCGAAAAGTGGCGCACAGCACACCATCCACAGTACGCAGGGACTCGAAGGATGTAGGGCCTCTTATGTTCACCAAAAGCAAGCGAATATAAAAGCATTCGTCTTGGCGTGGATGAACTGTGTATATTCGTCCGAGAGCATCAGTCGAATAGATATCAGCGAAACCATCAACAGCATCGCCTCTTTTTCGGCGTTGAAACTTTTCGATGCAGCGTTCCATTTATAATAGCGTGGCATTTCCGAATAGAGTAAAGTCCTTGCGAACGGATCACTTTCGCATGTAGAAAAGAAATTTGTCAACGTTGTCGCTGGTGGCCGTTCTGCTCTTTGCGCTGCATTCGCGTCCGTAAAGTAGACACGCTGGCCGTTTTCCAAGTGAACAGATAAGTGTACGACCGTCGGATGACGTTCATGAATCGGAAATGAAAACAGACGCCAAATGGCCTCGTTACAACTTACGTAACGTCCAAGTTGAAATTTCGTCACCTCATCGTTTGCATTCGGATCAGCAATGCCAAACACCGCCATGTCGCTCCCTTTGTTCACATATTTGCAAATGTATTTGATTGATTTTATAGAGTTGCAGTACTCAACATTGCAGTGCGTTGAAAACGTTTTCGACAAAAGCGGACAATATGGAACGATCCAGCGGTTATCGACGATGACTTTGTTATTTTGTACCATCATTTCGATCCATCTGCCGTTGTCATCTGGAGAACGACGCCTATACAATGGATATCCATCGTTTCCACTGATTGTTTCAGCCACCAACGGACGGGAAATCGTTTTGTGCAATTTCCGTTTACCATGCATGGTGATTCTGGGTTGTGGACTCCGCAAGGGCCATGGATCATACTCGTTTTCACAACGGAATGCAGCTCCGGATCAGTTTCTGGATCTGGTATTTCGGCAGAAATAATCGAATCAATATGTTCTGGTCGGATCTTGTCGAACATCCAAAGCAAAATGTGCGCATGTGGTAAGCCACGCTTCTGCCATTCAACCGAGTACATCCAACAACGAACTACGCCAAAACCTTCTGCTTAACGATGTAATCCATAAGAATTTTTACCTTTAGCTTGAATACTCGTGCAGTGATGTCATGTCGATCGCTGGATGTTTGTCCTTGGTGCAACAAATTCGTAATTTCGGGCCATTTCGGATTGCATGTAAACGTGATAAATAAATCAGGTCGTCCGTAATTCCGCACGTACGTCATCGCATCTTGAGCGTACTCATGCATATGGCGCGGGCTCCCAACATAAGTAGCTGGCAGAATGGTCAAACAACCAATGTTTGCCGCGTGTCCATCAGTAGCGATGGCGTCACGCAAGTGGATGTACTCGTCAGATCATAACTTTGACTGATTGAAACGAATGAAATTGAGACGCTCCGTTTCTACTTTTACATACATGTCGACACAGTACTGCTGAAACAAACGGCGGTATCTCAACAGATGATCATCAATCGATATGCATAAAAATTCATTGAGCTGACTTTCTTATTCGTTTCTTCTCCTGTAATATGAATTCGAATTTACGTGCAGAATGAAAAAGAAGTGATTAAACAAACCTGTCGTTGGATTGACCATCTTTATGTTGAAGTGATAGCCATCTTCTCCACGACAGAACATCAACGGATATTGAAGTGCATCATATGACCGATGAGTCTCATAAACGCGTTGCAATTGTCCATCATTCCGACGCTTGAGAACAATATCGCGTGATTCCACATTCTCGCCAACAATCACCACTGCGACTTCATTGATAGTGGGCGCATTGAATTGTCTTGAATGGCTTCCTGCTGGTCTTTTATCTGCTCTGATAATGATTTTGTGGTCGTCAGAATGCATTGTATCCAAAGCTGTTTTGAACAATCTGACCAATTCATTACACTCATGAAGAAGATTTTGCAATTGTTGTATTATTTCACGTTTAGTTGCAGTGAAAATTGCACAACGCTGATTAAGTTCAACTGCCGAATCACCAACGAAATAGATCTGAAGGAATTTATGATCTTTGTTTGGTGGTGGTAACAAAGCGCCCGCTCGATGGTGAATTTGCCCTTGAATCTGAATTTTGTTATGCAATTTCGTGAAAATTATAGTTGTTCATGTTGATAAAAGAGTGACGCTATTACCTTATAACTCGGATTGTAGCCTGGTTGTTGAACAACCTCTGCTCCAAATGACGTCATTTGAAAACATCCGTTATATTTTTGTGCGTGCAACAGGAAATGGTTTGATTTGCTTGTATTTCCATATAGAAGCGAATACAATGGCTCTGGTGGATGAGTCAAAACCGGCAATTTTACCTTGCCACCTGCGCAGCATAAGCCGGGAGCTTCCAATCGAAACTTCAGTGCATTGCAGTGCTGACATACCACAGACAATGAACCGATAACAACGCAGCTATGGTCTTTGTAGGACGTTGAGAAATTGTATGCGAATGCAGCGCGATTCAAGTCTGTTCTTGGTACTCTTTGTGTAGAGCGAATCTGTGCTAAACGGGTTCGTCTCGATTCATTTCTTTCTGCACGTTCGTCTTGCGTTTGACTTTCACGGACATTCCGACTATATGTTGCTCGACGTGTACGTCGTCCAATGTCTGGCCGTCTTATAGCAGGCATTATTAAAAACGAATAAGAAAACGAATAATATTGAAACGATTTGTTTTTACTTTGACATATATTTCGATACACTACTGTTTTATATAATTTGATATTTTAATTATCTGTTTTTCACCATTACCCTGGAGGATTTTCTAAAAATTTTATTACGTTCTGACCTTCTCCTGTTAGTTACCTACAACTGAAAAAAAATTTTAACCAAATCGGCCCAGCCGTTCTCCAGTAATTTTTTACGACACATTTTTTGGGCTCCATTTTTATATATATAGACTAGCGGACCCGGCGAACTTTGTCTCGCCCTAATTCGACGGCATTATTTAACCCCAGGGTAATAGTCAAACACTGCATTTCTTTATTTAGTATAGAGCGATATGATATACTATGTTTTTTGTTTTATTTTCCGGCGCAAAAACAAACAATGAAGACGGCTTACCAACACGCGAACATGCAACGTACAGCTGGCCGTGCGAAAAACAGGAATATTCTAGATTTATCCCGCAGACTTCTAACGATTGGCCTTGCGATTTGTTGATTGTCATCGCAAATGCCAATCGGACGGGGAACTGAATCGTCTTGAATTGGAATGGTAGATCAGTTGGAATAATCGGAATACCTCTCCTTTAAATGTTCCCTTGATGATCGTCGCCTGAATCACGTTATTCATCAGTTTCTTGACGGACAACCGCGTACCGTTGCACAATTTCGGATGATTTAGATTCCGCAGCATTATAATAATTGATCCCACCTTCAGTTGCAAATTATGCGGTGGAGTTCCTGGCACATCTAGCGAGTTCAAAATTCTGTCGGATAGTTCGTCGCTTCATCCTCGTCGGTCACGCTGTCAACGGATCTGTATGAATGCAGTTCTCCATCGATTTGATTTTGAATAATGTAATTCAAATTTATCTACGTCCTTGTTCTTCGCTGCTAGTATTGCCCGTTCACTAATCCAGTCGATATTTTTATAATTTTGCGCAATGTCGGGGAACACTTTGTTAATGAGTTCCTCCTTTGACGATGTGAACACGCAAAATTTGCCGAAAACGATATTGATCCAGTCGAAACATCAACAGGAATTTCGCCATTGCCAAGTGCCAGCAGTTGTCTCGAGAATTCAGCAGCGGACGGGTCATTCTGCAATGTGACTCTCATGTTCGTGGTTAATTTCAGCTTTTGACATATCTCCACAATGAAGACGATTTAAGGCATGCATTAACTTCATCGGCAGCCGTAGATTTCGGGATGACGGGAAGCGTTTGACGAAAATCTCCGGACAGCAATATCAAAGACCCACCAAATAGTTTCGAATCACCGCGTAAATCTTTCATCGTTAGGTCAACTGCCTCCAAAGCTCGCTTATGCGCCATCGTGCATTCATCCCAAATGATGATTTTGCATTCTCGCATCAATTTCGCTGTCACAGAATTCTTGCTTATTGTGCATGTTGGCTTGTCAACCGTGAGAAGATTCATAGGCAGCTTCAAAGCGGAATGTGCAGTTCGACCGCCTTCCAACAACGTGGCAGCAATGCCAGATGATGCAACAGCCAACGCAATTTGAGATCTTGATCGAATCGTTGCCAGAATCAACGAAATGACAAATGTCTTGCCTGTCCCACCAGGAGCATCGAGAAAGTATAAGCCTCCCGATCCATCGTCAACAACCTTCATTATCGAATCGTACGTTCTTCTGCTCGGCATTCAAAAACGGCACATTGGTTCGGACTCTTTCGGCCAAGTTATCTTGGTTATAGTGTTGCTCCCGTTGAAATTCGCGATTGAAAGCATCGTGCACTGAACGATGTGGCGTTGGCATTCCCAATGTCGACAGTAGACTGCCGCACATGAGCATACACATGTCTTCGATCCGTATTAAAGCTTCGTTGTGCATTTCTCCGTTAATGGCAAGAGTGAAATTCATAGTTGTCCTGCGAACGTCTATTAAAATGTCGTCAGCCATATCGTCCTTGTACTTTTCCCACAGTGCGGTCGGGTTCGACGGATGACATGTGGCTATGATTATTGCAAATAATGCACGAATTTGATTTGATCCAGAAGAGAAACAGTGGCATCAGCGAGCGTTGAGTCCCAATGTCGTTTTCAAGCAAATTTAAACGTTGGCAAGCCTCCCGAAAAGTGGCGCACAGCACACCATCCACAGTACGCAGGGACTCGAAGGATGTAGGGCCTCTTATGTTCACCAAAAGCAAGCGAATATAAAAGCATTCGTCTTGGCGTGGATGAACTGTGTATATTCGTCCGAGAGCATCAGTCGAATAGATATCAGCGAAACCATCAACAGCATCGCCTCTTTTTCGGCGTTGAAACTTTTTTGATGCAGCGTTCCATGTATAATAGCGTGGCATTTCCGAATAGAGTAAAGTCCTTGCGAACGGATCACTTTCGCATGTAGAAAAGAAATTTGTCAACGTTGTCGCTGGTGGCCGTTCTGCTCTCGTCCAAGTTGAAATTTCGTCACCTCATCGTTTGCATTCGGATCAGCAATGCCAAACACCGCCATGTCGCTCCCTTTGTTCACATATTTGCAAATGTATTTGATTGATTTTATAGAGTTGCAGTACTCAACATTGCAGTGCGTTGAAAACGTTTTCGACAAAAGCGGACAATATGGAACGATCCAGCGGTTATCGACGATGACTTTGTTATTTTTTACCATAATTTCGATCCATCTGCCGTTGTCATCTGGAGAACGACGCCTATACAATGGATATCCATCGTTTCCACTGATTGTTTCAGCCACCAACGGACGGGGAAATCGTTTTGTGCAATTTCCGTTTTCCATGCATGGTGATTCTGGGTTGTGGACTCCGCAAGGGCCATGGATCATACTCGTTTTCACAACGGAATGCAGCTCCGGATCAGTTTCTGGATCTGGTATTTCGGCAGAAATAATCGAATCAATATGTTCTGGTCGGATCTTGTCGAACATCCAAAGCAAAATGTGCGCATGTGGTAAGCCACGCTTCTGCCATTCAACCGAGTACATCCAACAACGAACTACGCCAAAACCTTCTGCTTAACGATGTAATCCATAAGAATTTTTACCTTTAGCTTGAATACTCGTGCAGTGATGTCATGTCGATCGCTGGATGTTTGTCCTTGGTGCAACAAATTCGTAATTTCGGGCCATTTCGGATTGCATGTAAACGTGATAAATAAATCAGGTCGTCCGTAATTCCGCACGTACGTCATCGCATCTTGAGCGTACTCATGCATATGGCGCGGGCTCCCAAAATAAGTAGCTGGCAGAATGGTCAAACAACCAATGTTTGCCGCGTGTCCATCAGTAGCGATGGCGTCACGCAAGTGGATGTACTCGTCAGATCATAACTTTGACTGATTGAAACGAATGAAATTGAGACGCTCCGTTTCTACTTTTACATACATGTCGACACAGTACTGCTGAAACAAACGGCGGTATCTCAACAGATGATTGTCAACATCTAGTCGCATCATCAATCGATATGCATAAAAATTCATTGAGCTGACTTTCTTATTCGTTTCTTCTCCTGTAATATGAATTCGAATTTACGTGCAGAATGAAAAGAAGTGATTAAACAAACCTGTCGTTGGATTGACCATCTTTATGTTGAAGTGATAGCCATCTTCTCCACGACAGAACATCAACGGATATTGAAGTGCATCATATGACCGATGAGTCTCATAAACGCGTTGCAATTGTCCATCATTCCGACGCTTGAGAACAATATCGCGTGATTCCACATTCTCGCCAACAATCACCACTGCGACTTCATTGATAGTGGGCGCATTGAATTGTCTTGAATGGCTTCCTGCTGGTCTTTTATCTGCTCTGATAATGATTTTGTGGTCGTCAGAATGCATTGTATCCAAAGCTGTTTTGAACAATCTGACCAATTCATTACACTCATGAAGAAGATTTTGCAATTGTTGTATTATTTCACGTTTAGTTGCAGTGAAAATTGCACAACGCTGATTAAGTTCAACTGCCGAATCACCAACGAAATAGATCTGAAGGAATTTATGATCTTTGTTTGGTGGTGGTAACAAAGCGCCCGATCGATGGTGAATTTGCCCTTGAATCTGAATTTTGTTATGCAATTTCGTGAAAATTATAGTTGTTCATGTTGATAAAGAGTGACGCTATTACCTTATAACTCGGATTGTAGCCTGGTTGTTGAACAACCTCTGCTCCAAATGACGTCATTTGAAAACATCCGTTATATTTTTGTGCGTGCAACAGGAAATGGTTTGATTTGCTTGTATTTCCATATAGAAGCGAATACAATGGCTCTGGTGGATGAGTCAAAACCGGCAATTTTACCTTGCCACCTGCGCAGCATAAGCCGGGGGCTTCCAATCGAAACTTCAGTGCATTGCAGTGCTGACATACCACAGACAATGAACCGATAACAACGCAGCTATGGTCTTTGTAGGACGTTGAGAAATTGTATGCAAATGCAGCGCGATTCAAGTCTGTTCTTGGTACTCTTTGTGTAGAGCGAATCTGTGCTAAACGGGTTCGTCTCGATTCATTTCTTTCTGCACGTTCGTCTTGCGTTTGACTTTCATGGACATTCCGACTATATGTTGCTCGACGTGTACGTCGTCCAATGTTTGGCCGTCTTATAGCAGGCATTATTCCTACAAATCACAGGAAGAAATTAAACAAATCCGGACGTCTGATAAAAACGAATAAGAAACCGAATAATATTGAAACGATTTGTTTTTACTTTGACATATATTTCGATACACTACTGTTTTATATAATTTGATATTTTAATTATCTGTTTTTCACCATTACCCTGGAGGATTTTCTTCTCCTGTTAGTTACCTACAACTGAAAAAAAATTTGAACCAAATCGGCCCAGCCGTTCTCCAGTAGTTTTTTACGACACATTTTTTGGGCTCCATTTTTATATATATAGATGTCTACTTAATAGGTCAAAAATATATCATCGAATAAAAGACATTGATTTTGATAGATCTGAACCGGTACATTACTAATCCTGAAGAAACTTAAATTTGTTACAAATTTTTGGTATGCTGTAGCCCTGATATTTGAACATTTTTGTCAGAGACTGCTTTGGGTTCGGATCATTGATGTTTCTTCAAACTTTCCAGGAATTAATTGTTGTTAGGTTGAACACACTAAGAATAAATTCAGCTTTGTAAATAAATATAATAATCAAAAATGTCTAGAGAATGTGTTGTCGGCTTATAAAACGTTTGTTTTGTAAGCCTAAATTATAATCCCAAGCTAATGTTTCTAACCAAAGCCAAGACTCTCACCGGATTTGTTAAGTTTCAGGGCTACAATATAGCAGGAAATTTGTGACAAATTTAAGTTTGTAAAATGGATTATAACTAATGAGCCAGAGGTCCACCATTGGAAATAATTTTTTAATATTGAAGTAGAAAGGCCAAAGCTCCTTTTAACCTGAATACCAGCTCTGGGCTACTTAACGTTTGGGAGTTATTAAGCCTTGAAAAGTGCCGATTTAAGCAGTGCATGACACTTCGACCGCGATTTTCTCAAAATTGGTACGTGATGGAAACTTTTTAGTTTCGGACTAGTAATGTACCGACTAATCAATGGCTTTTATTCGCCGGCACGAAAAAAGTTCGATTTTTGTCGACCTGTGTTATTAATAAATATATACATACTAGCGGACCCGGCGAACTTTGTCTCGCCCTAATTCGACGCCATTATTTAAACCCAGGGTAATAGTCAAACACTGCATTTCTTTATTTAGTATAGAGCGATATGATATACTATGTTTTTTGTTTTATTTTCCGGCGCAAAAACAAACAATGAAGACGGCTTACCAACAGGCGAACATGCAACGTACAGCTGGCCGTGCGAAAAACAGGAATATTCTAGATTTATCCCGCAGACTTCTAACGATTGGCCTTGCGATTTGTTGATTGTCATCGCAAATGCCAATCGGACGGGAAACTGAATCCTCTTGAATTGGAATGGTAGATCAGTTGGAATAATCGGAATTCGTGGTATAAGGACTACCTCTCCTTTAAATGTTCCCTTGATGATGGTCGCCTGAATCACGTTATTCATCAGTTTCTTGACGGACAACCGCGTACCGTTGCACAATTTCGGATGATTTAGATTCCGCAGCATTATAATAATTGATCCCACCTTCAGTTGCAAATTATGCGGTGGAGTTCCTGGCACATCTAGCGAGTTCAAAAATTCTGTCGGATAGTTCGTCGCTTCATCCTCGTCGGTCACGCTGTCAACGGATCTGTATGAATGCAGTTCTCCATCGATTTGATTTTGAATAATGTAATTCAAATTATCTACGTCCTTGTTCTTCGCTGCTAGTATTGCCCGTTCACTAATCCAGTCGATATTTTTATAATTTTGCGCAATGTCGGGAACACTTTGTTAATGAGTTCCTCCTTTGACGATGTGAACACGCAAAATTTGCCGGAAACGATATTGATCCAGTCGAAACATCAACAGGAATTTCGCCATTGCCAAGTGCCAGCAGTTGTCTCGAGAATTCAGCAGCGGACGGGTCATTCTGCAATGTGACTCTCATGTTCGTGGTTAATTTCAGCTTTTGACATATCTCCACAATGAAGACGATTTAAGGCATGCATTAACTTCATCGGCAGCCGTAGATTTCGGGATGACGGGAAGCGTTTGACGAAAATCTCCGGACAGCAATATCAAAGACCCACCAAATAGTTTCGAATCACCGCGTAAATCTTTCATCGTTCGGTCAACTGCCTCCAAAGCTCGCTTATGCGCCATCGTGCATTCATCCCAAATGATGATTTTGCATTCTCGCATCAATTTCGCTGTCACAGAATTCTTGCTTATTGTGCATGTTGGCTTGTCAACCGTGAGAAGATTCATAGGCAGCTTCAAAGCGGAATGTGCAGTTCGACCGCCTTCCAACAACGTGGCAGCAATGCCAGATGATGCAACAGCCAACGCAATTTGAGATCTTGATCGAATCGTTGCCAGTATCAATGAAATGACAAATGTCTTGCCTGTCCCACCAGGAGCATCGAGAAAGTATAAGCCTCCCGATCCATCGTCAACAACCTTTATTATCGAATCGTACACGTTCTTCTGCTCGGCATTCAAAACGGCACATTGGTTCGGACTCTTTCGGCCAAGTTATCTTGGTTATAGTGTTGCTCCCGTTGAAATTCGCGATTGAAAGCATCGTGCACTGAACGATGTGGCGTTAACATTCCCAATGTCGACAGTAGACTGCCCACATGAGCATACACATGTCTTCGATCCGTATTAAAGCTTCGTTGTGCATTTCTCCGTTAATGGCAAGAGTGAAATTCATAGTTGTCCTGCGAACGTCTATTAAAATGTCGTCAGCCATATCGTCCTTGTACTTTTCCCACAGTGCGGTCGGGTTCGACGGATGACATGTGGCTATGATTATTGCAAATAATGCACGAATTTGATTTGATCCAGAAAGAGAAACAGTGGCATCAGCGAGCGTTGAGTCCCAATGTGTGTCGTTTTCAAGCAAATTTAAACGTTGGCAAGCCTCCTGAAAAGTGGCGCACAGCACACCATCCACAGTACGCAGGGACTCGAAGGATGTAGGGCCTCTTATGTTCACCAAAAGCAAGCGAATATAAAAGCATTCGTCTTGGCGTGGATGAACTGTGTATATTCGTCCGAGAGCATCAGTCGAATAGATATCAGCGAAACCATCAACAGCATCGCCTCTTTTTCGGCGTTGAAACTTTTTCGATGCAGCGTTCCATGTATAATAGCGTGGCATTTCCGAATAGAGTAAAGTCCTTGCGAACGGATCGCTTTCGCATGTAGAAAAGAAATTTGTCAACGTTGTCGCTGGTGGCCGTTCTGCTCTTTGAGCTGCATTCGCGTCCGAGTTGAAATTTCGTCACCTCGTCGTTTGCATTCGGATCAGCAATGCCAAACACCGCCATGTCGCTCCCTTTGTTCACATATTTGCAAATGTATTTGATTGATTTTATAGAGTTGCAGTACTCAACATTGCAGTGCGTTGAAAACGTTTTCGACAAAGCGGACAATATGGAACGATCCAGCGGTTATCGACGATGACTTTGTTATTTTTTACCATCATTTCGATCCATCTGCCGTTGTCATCTGGAGAACGACGCCTATACAATGGATATCCATCGTTTCCACTGATTGTTTCAGCCACCAACGGACGGGGAAATCGTTTTGTGCAATTTCCGTTTTCCATGCATGGTGATTCTGGGTTGTGGACTCCGCAAGGGCCATGGATCATACTCGTTTTCACAACGGAATGCAGCTCCGGATCAGTTTCTGGATCTGGTATTTCGGCAGAAATAATCGAATCAATATGTTCTGGTCGGATCTTGTCGAACATCCAAAGCAAAATGTGCGCATGTGGTAAGCCACGCTTCTGCCATTCAACCGAGTACATCCAACAACGAACTACGCCAAAACCTTCTGCATAACGATGTAATTCATAAGAATTTTACCTTTAGCTTGAATACTCGTGCAGTGATGTCATGTCGATCGCTGGATGTTTGTCCTTGGTGCAACAAATTCGTAATTTCGGGCCATTTCGGATTGCATGTAAACGTGATAAATACGCACGTACGTCATCGCATCTTGAGCGTACTCATGCATATGGCGCGGGCTCCCAACATAAGTAGCTGGCAGAATGGTCAAACAACCAATGTTTGCCGCGTGTCCATCAGTAGCGATGGCGTCACGCAAGTGGATGTACTCGTCAGATCATAACTTTGACTGATTGAAACGAATGAAATTGAGACGCTCCGTTTCTACTTTTACATACATGTCGACACAGTACTGCTGAAACAAACGGCGGTATCTCAACAGATGATTGTCAACATCTAGTCGCATCATCAATCGATATGCATAAAATTCATTGAGCTGACTTTCTTATTCGTTTCTTCTCCTGTAATATGAATTCGAATTTACGTGCAGAATGAAAAGAAGTGATTAAACAAACCTGTCGTTGGATTGACCATCTTTATGTTGAAGTGATAGCCATCTTCTCCACGACAGAACATCAACGGATATATGACCGATGAGTCTCATAAACGCGTTGCAATTGTCCATCATCCCGACGCTTGAGAACAATATCGCGTGATTCCACATTCTCACCAACAATCACCACTGCGACTTCATTGATAGTGGGCGCATTGAATTGTCTTGAATGGCTTCCTGCTGGTCTTTTATCTGCTCTGATAATGATTTTGTGGTCGTCAGAATGCATTGTGTCCAAAGCTGTTTTGAACAATCTGACCAATTCATTACACTCATGAAGAAGATTTTGCAATTGTTGTATTATTTCACGTTTAGTTGCAGTGAAAATTGCACAACGCTGATTAAGTTCAACTGCCGAATCACCAACGAAATAGATCTGAAGGAATTTATGATCTTTGTTTGGTGGTGGTAACAAAGCGCCCGCTCGATGGTGAATTTGCCCTTGAATCTGAATTTTGTGATGCAATTTCGTGAAAAATTATAGTTGTTCATGTTGATAAAGAGTGACGCTATTACCTTATAACTCGGATTGTAGCCTGGTTGTTGAACAACCTCTGCTCCAAATGACGTCATTTGAAAACATCCGTTATATTTTTGTGCGTGCAACAGGAAATGGTTTGATTTGCTTGTATTTTCATATAGAAGCGAATACAATGGCTCTGGTGGATGAGTCAAAACCAGCAATTTTACCTTGCCACCTGCGCAGCATAAGCCGGGAGCTTCAATCGAAACTTCAGTGCATTGCAGTGCTGACATACCACAGACAATGAACCGATAACAACGCAGCTATGGTCTTTGTAGGACGTTGAGAAATTGTATGCAAATGCAGCGCGATTCAAGTCTGTTCTTGGTACTCTTTGTGTAGAGCGAATCTGTGCTAAACGGGTTCGTCTCGATTCATTTCTTTCTGCACGTTCGTCTTGCGTTTGACTTTCACGGACATTCCGACTATATGTTGCTCGACGTACGTCGTCCAATGTCTGGCCGTCTTATAGCAGGCATTATTCCTACAAATCCCAGGAAGAAATTAAACAAATCCGGACGTCTGATAAAACGAATAAGAAACCGAATAATATTGAAACGATTTGTTTTTACTTTGACATATATTTCGATACACTACTGTTTTATATAATATGATATTTTAAATTATCTGTTTTCACCATTACCCTGGAGGATTTTCTAAAAATTTTATTACGTTCTGACCTTCTCCTCTTAGTTACCTACAACTGAAAAAAAATTTGAACCAAATCGGCCCAGCCGTTCTCCAGTAGTTTTTTACGACACATTTTTTGGGCTCCATTTTTATATATATAGATAGATAGAAGAGAAGATGTACCCCCATATTATTCCAGAAACAGCTACCCTTTCTTAATTTGCTTTTGTTATTTTTTTTTACGTGATAACGTCTTATAAATCGATAGAGCAGGCTGCACGCTCGAAAAAGCATGACTCATATGTCGTTACCTCTGCCGCGACACAGGCAGAGCAAACGTGACGTGAGCAGCAGCAGCAGAGAAGAGAGAGAATGAGAGAGAGTGGTTAAAATTTAATGCTTTGCACTGCTCTGGCAACCGCAAGGGCAAAGCGGTGTTTCTCTGTCTCGCTCTCACCGCCCGTTTTGCGACGGTGTTTCTCCGTCTCGCTCTGCTCTCCCGCTTTGTCTATTTATAGCTCGAGCACTGACGCACGCGTATGTGTGTATTTCAGTCTTTGACGTCATCCTCTTGTTTGCATGCGTGGTGCATAGGCAAAAGTGTTCGAGTCTTAATCTAACGATCGCGGGTTCGAGTACCAGTCGCAGCAATAGTGTTTTCGAAAAAATGTAAGTTGGCTTTTATAGACTTTCTATAATATTTATATCCATTTAACTTAACATATCAACAAACAGCCGGCACTTCCGAATCCTCTCCAGAAACTGGCCATTTACAGCCGACACCGCCTGATCCTCTCCTGAAACTGGCCATTCGCATCCGGCACTGCCTGATCCTCTCCTGAAACTGGCCATTTGCAGCCGGCACTGCCTGATCCTCTCCTGAAACTGGCCATTTGCAGCCGGCACTGCCTGATCCTCTCCTGAAACTGGCCATTTACAGCCGGCACTGCCTGATCCTCTCCAGAAACTGGCCATTTGCAGCCGGCACTGCCTGATCCTCTCCTGAAACTGGCCATTCGCATCTGGCACTGCCTGATCCTCTCCTGAAACTGGCCATTTACAGCCGGCACTGCCTGATCCTCTCCAGAAACTGGCCATTTACAGCCGGCACTGCCTGATCCTCTCCAGAAACTGGCCATTTACAGCCGGCACTGCCTGATCCTCTCCAGAAACTGGCCATTTACAGCCGGCACTGCCTGATCCTCTCCAGAAACTGGAATCATGTAGATGCGAAGTGAGGCACCAAAATGGGAGGCGGTATAGCTCGTCGTTGATATGGGTTCGTGACAGATATTTTTATTTAATTCGGCCTCTTAGATCATTTACCTCCCTGTTCCCCAAGTATAGCACTGAAGGTACGCTCGGTAAATGATAGGTATGTATTTAGATAATACTTAGCTGAATTAATAATTAGTAAGATTGATGAAGTAATGAGTAACAATTGTGGCTCCTTCGGGGGTCTTAGTTGGTTGGTGGCTCCGATGAGATTATCGTCGTCGCGCTCCGAGGTTAATGTCTTCGCTGCGAGGGTTGTTGGCGTTATTCTCGGTGGTTGGTGTCTTCGTAGGATGGGGTACGGGTCGTCGTCCCCTTGGTGGGGGTCTCTGGTAGACTTCGTGTGTCATCGTCGTGGTTGCTTCGACCCTCGTGGATGGGTTAGGTCCCGTAGTGGACTTGTCGGACCCTACGAGGTTGCTTCGGTCTCTTTAATCGCGCCGTCGTGAGTGTGGCAGAGTGTGTCGCTTCATGTCGCTCCGTAAGCTTCGTGTGGCTTCGGGTGGCGTCGTGCCGCTTCGTGTGGCTTTGGGTCGCTTCGTTTGGTTTTGGACCGCTTTGTGAACCTTCGGGTTGGCGTCGGGTGCTTCGTATTGCGTCCGGGGCCTTCGTGTCGGCTCCCGGCTGCCAGTGATCCTTTCCAGTTCGTGAGCCGATTACGAAAACCGAACTCTACGGATCGTTAGCCGATTACGGAAACCGAACACTACGGATCTACCACTACTTCCACATCGAATATCTATCAGAACACTCACCTGTTTGCTGGCTGCTGGGTTGGTCTGATTACGTAAACCACGACCTCTCCTATTCCTCTTCGGAACGTCAGTGAGCTTTACTGAGCTGGGGCTCTGTTTATATAGGCCCGCCTATTGTCAATGAGATTTGGGATCTCGATTGGTGTAACCGTGCATTTGGATTTGGGCGCGTGATTGAATTTTGGCGCGTGTTTGAATTTAAGCGCGCGTTTGAATTTTGGCGCGTGTTTTAATTTGGACGCGCGTTTAAATTTGGGCGCGTGCTTGAAAAAAACTTTGTTTGGGTGGGATGTTATCGAGTTTTATTGTGTTTTGTATTGTTCTGGTTGTGGTTTGTTGCTATTTTAATATTTTTGTGACGATATGTGCCTCAGGTCGTCACAATCTTCTTTGGATACATTTTATACTACAACTTCCTAGGAGAAAGTGAGAACCCTAATAATACTAATTGAACTACATATGGCATTCAAACCGTGCGAACAGCGTTTTACTCACCACATTTCAATGCCGCCGAGCGTGTAAACCTATCCGTTTTGCAAATGCTTAGGTCAGCAACTGATAAGGACCACCAAAAATGGGATTCTCAGCTAAACCGAATAGCGTTACGCATGCTAGTGCGTATCCGGTACACAAATGTCTTGGAGGCCTAAAAAATGGCGTGCGACTAGTACCAATACCGGAAAAATGGAGCTAATTCGAACAAAAGTGAAACAATTACTAACGCGCGCACACGAGAAGGCTGAAGGGACGTACAACACCCGCTGCCTGGCTGTCCATTTTGCTGTAGGTCAACCATTTACCATGCATCAACCATTCTAATAACACGTTATGACCGGGATACCCTCGACGAAAAAGAGAAACGCTGAAACACTATATAAGCTCAGCTATGCAATGTGTAGTAAATGGAGGCGAGCCGAAGAGCACCGCGCTAGCTTCGGTCACTTGTAAGGAAGCGTCTAAGGCTGAGGTAGCATCAGCGGCTCAGAGTTTCGTACAGAATTTATATCTCACTGTGACGGACAGGACTCGGACTTTATAGGCTCGTCTAACCTATCTCGGGGGCGAAACGGAGACGATATGCGGGGCGGACACGGACCCTGTCTATGGGCTCGGGTTTGCACCCGGGGGTGCGGGGGATTGCGTCGGGTTTGACACTGGTACGGCGACAAAGAAAAGATGGCGGCGCGGGTTTGAACCCAATGCCAACCTGCTCCTGGTAACCTGTGGTAATTTGTGGGGAGAGGGGGCGGAGAGGCGGGGGTCGGGTCATGGTACCTAAACAGAATTTGGGGTCCAAGTCTGCCTAGCGGCAACACCGTCGAGTGCCCGGCTCTTTCCCAGCGGCGACTCTAACTGCGAGTCGGCCGGGGACTTCCCCATGCGTCGACTCTGGTGGGGACCTGGTAAACGCAAAACTAACCGCGGCGGTCCCTACGGTCAGTCTGCGTACGCCCAGAGAATGAGAGAGCTAGGGGGACGGAGAAAGTAAACAGAAATAAATAAATAAACCGGCTGGGTTAGGTTGCAATATAAGGGCCGGTTCCTACTCTCCCTGTCAAATTTTTGAGGCCATATAAATTACCGGCTTAGAAAATTTGATTTTCTATTGTATAAATATAAACAACTGTTTTGAATGCTTGCGTTTGTTTGAATGTTTATACCTATCTTTTCGGCGATGGCTAAAACAGAGATAGACGTTGATACTGCCCCACCAGTGCCCATACCTTTCCCGCCTCTCTGCAGCAAACTCTGGTCTGCTTTTCTTCCTAAGATGATCTTCCACGGACGTTGTACTCCTGACTGGGCAGTAAACTTAAGAGCAAAACTATTGCTTTACAGCAATAATCAATTAATAACAGTAAAGTTAACAGTGCTATGTTATTCTGTCACAGTCAGATACATTTTTGAAGGGCTGGAAATCGAATTGTTTTTATCTGGTAACTATCTTTTCCGGACAGGTAGTTTCAGGCAGTTTGACAGGGAGGGTCCTACCCAGTGTTTAAAAAACAGCAGTAAGTTTCATTTCATATGCTTTTGCTTTTGCTTCTGCTTCCGAAATAAACAGAAGTCGCAGTCGCAGAAAAAGCAAAAATGAAAAAGCGAACTTTTTATTATTTTTTTTTTTGCCTTGTTTTTCATTATTTAAAAAAAATTATAAAGGAAATCAAAATGTATAAGAACAAATTAAGGTCCAAGGTCCACTCGGTCCCGTGTGACCGCTTTGCCCTTGGCGGCGTGCATCCGCTGCACACTAGTTTGTGGGGAGTTTCAGGTACAACTCCTCACAATCTAAACCTATCTTTAATTAGCAATAAATAAAAGTTTATAATGAAGTTGGAATAGACGCGTTTTAATTCAGGAGTCATGTAGATGCGAAGTGAGGCACCAAAATGGGAGGCGGTATAGCTCGTCGTTGATATGGGTTCGTGACAGATATTTTTATTTAATTCGGCCTCTCAGATCATTTACCTCCCTGTTCCCCAAGTATAGCACTGAAGGTACGCTCGGTAGATGATAGGTATATATTGAGATATTACTTAGCTGAATTAATAATTAGTAAGATTGATGAAGTAATGAGTAACAATTGTGGCTCCTTCGGGGGTCTTAGTTGGTTGGTGGCTCCGATGAGATTATCGTCGTCGCGCTCCGAGGTTAATGTCTTCGCTGCGAGGGTTGTTGGCGTTATTCTCGGTGGTTGGTGTCTTCGTAGGATGGGCTACGAGTCGTCGTCCCCGTGGTGGGGGTCTCTGGTAGACTTCGTGTGTCATCCTCGTGGATGGGTGAGGTCCCGTAGTGGACTTGTCGGACCCTATGAGGTTGCTTCGGTCTCTTTAATCGCGCCGTCGTAAGTGTGGCAGAGTGTGTCGCTTCATGTCGCTCCGTAAGCTTCGTGTGGCTTCGGTTCGCGTTGTAACAGCTTCGTGTCGCTTCGTCTCGGCTTCGGGTGGCGTCGTGCCGCTTCGTGTGGCTTTGGGTCGCTTCGTTTGGTTTTGGGCCGCTTTGTGAACCTCCGGGTTGGCGTCGGGTGCTTCGTATTGCGTCCGGGGCCTTCGTGTCGGCTCCCGGCTGCCAGTGATCCTTTCCAGTTCGTGAGCCGATTATTCCAGTTTAAGCCACGAAGAGCGAAAAGTAAAAAGTTCTTTTGAATTGACTCAATGCGTTTGCTGTGAACGTCCCACTGGGGACTCCAAACGCAAGATCCATATTCTAAAATAGGACGAACTAACGAAGTGTATAAATTCTTCGTGACGTAGGGGTCATCGAATTCCTTCGACCACCGTTTGATAAATCCAAGCACACCACTGGCTTTATTCATTCTGATAGGAAAGAAGGAAAAATTGGGTTAGTTTTTGATACGGACGACGTAGATGACACAATGGCTTTGTCCGGCCTGGGTAAACTAACCCCTACCAGCTGTCTTTTCTTTTCTTAGCTTCGTACTCCTTTAAAACAAAATACTGAGGCCAGAAGGCAGCAGAGCATATTTTATTAAAAGTTCGTCAGGGACATTTACTTTGAAAGTTGAAATATCCCTAGCATAAGAAAATAAGAATTTTTCACATTTCCTTAAGATTCTGCAGCTTTAAAGCGACCTGATAGATAAATACTTACATCGTCAGATGGTTAAGAAGGAGAAAGCCTCGAAAAAAAAAAAAAATATGTTTTGTTGGTGGAATAGCAATATGGGCTTTTGGCAATACATTAGTAGTAACAATTTTGTCCGGTATTCCAGGCCTCTTTCCCTGGGTAGTTTTCTGGATGGGGATCTGTGGGGTTGATATTGACCCCTCTGCGGACACAAGGGATATAAATGGAGGCGCTGCCACTTCAGCGGTACATTCGGACGCCGAATCTTTTCTCGCCCTGATCTTAATATCAATGGAGTTAGATACATATGTCGGGGACGGGGCTGTACCGAGGAGTTTGCTGTTGAGAACCCGCGGCAAGTTGTTGGGATCCGCCCAAATGCAGTGCGCCAACTGTGTCCAGAGCCAAGAGCACCTCATTAGTTACACGAAAGCTAATAAGTAGCTCTTTAAAACCACTTTTGGTTTGCCGCATAAAACATCATTTCCCTTTCAACATTGCGACAAGTTTCACAGCAGTAGCACAATCCAATGTTCTTAGTAATAGTGTCAGCCATCCGGCCAGTGCAAATATTGCACTTGGCGTGCACGATATTATCACACAGCCAGCAGCCAATAATAGGGTCGCCTGCAGAAATTTTGTTCTTGCAGGTTTTAACTACATAGACAATACTACAGGACATTATAGTGACTTACCAATATACCAATCAGAAGTTAAGAGAATATAAGAGTTGTTACGTGCACTAAAAGAGAGTGAGAGCAAGCAAGACAGCGAGAGTTAGGGAGCTTAAGCCGTCAAGCTGTAATATCGGCGTAACGGATCAAGCAAAACGAGGAATGCAAAAATGCAGATAAGCAATCGCTGCACAAAACTAATTAGCAATAATGTAATTATTAATATACAAAAACAGCTGCATGCACACGCGAATTGAAACGGTAAATTATTATCGAAACAAGATGGAAGTTTCAATAAAACCCCTGTGGTACCCCAAAGCGCAAAACAAAACAAGTGGGAAAGCTACAGTCGAGTGCGACCGACTGTAAGATACCCGGTACCCAAAGAATTGTGGGTGAAATTAAGCAGCACATGCACATGGAAAAAAGAAAATTTTGACAAATGAAGAGACAAATGTTGCTGAAACATGTTGGGCAACTCTCAACATGCTGAGCAACACCCAACAAAGACAAATGCTGCTAGGAACATGTTGAGCAACATGCACGTGAGCTCTCTCTCTCTCTCTCTCTCTCTCTCTCTCTATCTCTCTCTCTCTCTCAGAAACTTTATTGTTTAATAACTTCTATGTTTATCATCCGATTTTACTCAAATTTTCAGAACACGTCCACGATTGCCTACTTATTAAGACTATCTACCTTTTTTACGCCGAAAATTACGCATATGGCTTATATACCGTTTTTTTTTGGTTTTCGGGGGCGGAAGTGGGCGTGGCCAAATTTAAAAACAAACTTGATCTGCGTGCAACAGATTCCAATGTAGTCACCAAATTTGGTAACTCTAGCTCTTATAGTCTCTGAGATCTGTTGTTTCACACGGACGGACAGACGGACGGACGGACGGACGGACAGACGGACAGACGGACATGGCTAAATCGACTCGGCTGGTGATGCTGAAAAAGAATATATATACTTTATGGGGTCGGAGATGCCTCCTTCTGCCTGTTACATACATTTTCGATTGGCACTAACTTATAATACCCTTGTACCCTATGGGTACCGGGTATAAACACTGCATTTTTGTAATCAAAATAAATTCATTACTGTTGTGAAATGAAATAAAACTTTTCCTTTTCAAATATAAAACAAACAAAAAAAATTTTTCTTCATATTTTAGTCACCAAACGAAATGTTACATAAAACGAAGCCATCTGGTGGCGAAACGGAGTTCGCCGGGTCAGCTAGTTTTTGAAATTAAAATCAAAAATAACTTTTATTTTTAATTTTTAAATAAAAATTAAAATATAACTATTATATTTGATTTTTATTTTTTAAATCATATTGAAGAGTTAAAATTGACACTTACTTGAAAAATCGGGAAAAAAAGTATCATATCTTAAATTTTCCTGTAAAAAAATACCATATGTGTATTTTTCCCGCACTTCCCAGACAATTTTTAGAACTTTGATTTTTATTAAATTATAACTCTTATTTACGGTCCCTGGCTTTAACTTTTGAACGGAGCGGTATACTTGAAAGATAGTAGAATATTTTTAATCTATGTCTCAAAACCTTTCGTTTGATGTATGTATGTTTGTTATGTACATATTTATATAAATGTCAAACGGTACGTTATAATACAGGCATACAAACATCAAACAAAAGGTATTGAGACATAGATTAAAAATATCTTTCGATCTTTTAAATATACCGCCAAGTTCGAAAGTTATAGCAATTCAATTTTTATTTTTAGTTTTTAAAATAAAAATTGAATTGCTATAACGTTACCAATTTTGTTTTTATATTTCGAAAAATTTTAAATAACTGTTATTTATCAATTATATTATATTATTTATTTATATATTTATATTTCTAATTTTTAAAATAAAAATTGAATTTCTATAACTTTTGAACTTGGCGGTATATTAAAAAAAAAAATAAAAATTTAAAATTTAAAATTTAAAATAAAAATTGATAAATAAAAGTTATTTAAAATTTTTCAAAATATAAAATTAAAATTGATAAATAACAGATATTTTCAACTTGTCAAAATACAAATTGACAAACAAAAATAAAAAAGAAATACAAAATAAGAGTTATGATTCAACTTTTATATAAAAATTAAATAAGAAGAATTATTTTTTTATTTTCAATTTTCAAAATGCAAATTGAAAAATAATTCTTATTTGGAATTTTATTTTTAAATATTACAAAATAAGAGTTATGATTTAACATTTATATAAAATTGAAAAATAAGAATTATTTCTAACTTTTAATTAAAAATCAAATATAACATTTAAAAAGATTAAAATAATAAAATTTGCAAAAAAAAATGTTTCCTATTTCTGCAAAGTCCTTCCAAAATAAGTTATACACAATTTTACATAATTCCTATCGTCGCAGTTAATTTTTTTAGGTCTAATTTTTATTAATCTCATAACTGTTATTTGCAACCCTGATTAAAACATCAAATTAAAACAAAATGTATCGTCCATTAGTTCACTTTTCTGTCAATTTGTTAAGGCTAGTACTATGATCGACGAAAATTGCTTACGTAATGCCGTGAGCGAAATTGTGATATATTTCGTTCGGGAACCAGTCTGACCGAAGAAACCAAAGAAAATGGTCAAAATCGGTCGCACTGACTTGTATATCCATCTGTGTTTTGTAAACAAACTTTATAAAAGAGATATTTACTTAAACGCATTTGATTGGGTGGTGAAAGCAAATAAAAGTGGCGCCAACGCCATCGCCACCAACAAACAAATTTTTAATACAATTTTCAATAAAAATACAATTAACATATATTTCATCCGTTAAATCGCATTTAATATGCCTCGCCTTTACGGCTTTTATCAATTCCACTGTGGTCCAGAATCCCAAATTAGTGGCAGAAATTCTAATTTGTTAGCTAGCGAGCTAAAATTTTGCACATTGTTTTCTTTCCACACACAAAGCACATATGTCGGAATCAGCCGAATCGGACAGCTAGGAGTGGTAGCCCCGTACAAGCACCATATTAAAATTAATGTTTTTGTTAGAATAACTATTTTTATTTGCTTTATCAAGTTGAAATGCGGACACTATAAGTTTTACCCATACCATGTGAATTTCCACAACCTAGGATTACTGGATGTTAGTTTAACTAATACACACAAATACAACATACTTTTATTCCACGATACACAATGAGTTTGAGGTTAGAATTGCTGGAAATATGACATTACAAAAGCACATATAAACAAATACGAATCACATTTAACAAATTTTGTGTAAATACACCCTTATTATAAATACCTTTATCTTTGTTTTCCGTGTTTTTTTATTTTTATAGTCAAAGAAATAACTGAATTATACCAATTTGAAATCAGCTTTTACTTGCAAGGCTAGCAAAGGCAAAGTTTAATGCAAATGATCAGATGACTTCCTGGGCTGCCTAAATCGCGAGGGCTTCAATTTCAATTGTAAAATTATGCTTTTAGACTGCCCTTGGGAATACTCTACTGAAATCCAATATGGTTTTTGCTGAAATCTTGAAAAAAAAATATTGAATTTCTGCCACCAATTTGGAATTCTGGACCACAGTGAATTCCACATTATCCTCAAGCCCGTCGAAGCGCTCTAACCGAGCAGCTATTTCCCCCTTCACCCCTTTCACTTCATGTTGTTTTACTAAACATATGCAATTGATATATATCGCTAACGGAATCCCAGCTGTTTATTAGTTTGTTTTGCTAACCGTTTTACCCGGTTCGCTCCCGGAATTCCGTTCATCTTAGTACCCGACCAAACGAAATACCACAAAATTCTTCTTCAAACTCTTTTTTTTTTTTGTATGAAGTTTTTTGTTTATAGTTTTTATACCCTTGCAGACGGTATTATAATTTTGCCATGATATTTGCAACGCAGTGAAGTTGGCAGCTCCGACCCCATAAACTATATATATTCTTAATCAGCATCACCAGCCGAGTCGATCTAGCCATATCCGTCTGTCTGTCTGTCTGTCTGTCCGTCTGTCTGTCCGTCTGTCTGTCCGTCTGTCGGTTTCTACGCGAACTAGTCTCTCAGTTTTTGAGCTATCGGGCTGAAATTTTCAGCATAGTCTTATTTCTTGAGCACGCAGTATATATGTCGGAACGGCCGAAATCGGACCACTATATCCTATAGCTGCCATAGGAATGATTTAGAAATTAATGTAAAAAAAATTTTAACTTTTTTTTTTAACGAATTTCTATAAATTTCAAGATATAGTCGTTTTTTATACTTCTAGAATTACGGTTTTATTTTCATTAAGATCGGACAACTATATCATATAGCTGCCATAGAAGGGATCGGTCGATTTATATGAAAATGTAAAATTCTACATGTAAAATGTAAAATTCTACATGTAAAATATAAAATGTTTACAAACTTCGATATTTTTTCAACTGTAACTAAAATGGTTTGATTTTCAATGATCCAATTGCAGACTGCAGGGGTATACAAACTTCGGTTTACCGAAGATAGATTTCTTTCTTGTTTTTGTTAATGTTAATCGCTGCTCGGTTGTAGCGCTTCGACAGCCGTGAGAATAATGTGGAATTGATAAAAGTCGTAAGGGCAAGCCATATTATATGCAATTTAGTACATAAATTAACTTTTTTTTGTATTTTTATTGACGATTTGATTGCATATTTTTTTATTGGCGGCTCTGGCGTTGGCGCCACAATTATTTGCCTTCAACTCCATTACGGAACATAACATTAATAATACGCCCAATCAAATCCGTTAAATTAATTTCTCTTTTTAAAGTTAATTTAGAAAGTTTGTTTACAAAACACAGCTGGAAATACAAGTCACTGTGCCCGATTTCGACCGATTCTGACCATTTTCTTTGTTTTCTTCGGTCACACTGGTTCCAGAACGAAATATATCGCAACTTCGCTCACGGAATTCCGTAAGCGGTTTTCGTTAATCTTAGTACTAGGTTTTAGTTCGCGATCATTCCTATGGCAGCTATAGGATAGTGGTCCGAATTCGTCCGTTCCGACATATATAGTTCGTGTTAAAGAAATAAGACTATGCTGAAAGGCTAGTTCGCGTAGAAACCGACAGACAGACGGACAGACAGACAGACAGACAGACAGACAGACAGAGACAGACAGACAGACGGACATGGCTAGATCGACTTGGCTGGTGATACTGATCAAGAATATATATACTTTATGGGGTCGGACACTTTTATTTATGTTAGTGTTAGAATCTATACAAAAACTTTGTACTAAAACTCAAAGCTATTTATAGGTATATTACACAAAAAAAAAAACAAGTAAGAAAGCTACAGTCTAGTGTGCTCGATTGAAAGATACCTGGTGCCCAAAATTTCACTTTTCGAACAAACACTCTGTCGAATTAGAACAATCGTATTTTAGAAATAATCACTTTGAAAGAGAAACTTTATCGGCAACAACGATGACAAGTGCAATAAAATATATATATAGGGGCAACAAAATCAAAACTAACATCCAAACTCTCACAACATAAATCTGAGTTTTAATTAAGACATCCCTCGAGCACCCAAAAAATAGCCCTCATGACCCACAGTGCTAAGAACGGCCACCGCCAAATTTTGAGGAGACAAGTATCTTAGCACAAGAACAACTCTACGGAAAACGCTTTACCATGGAAATGCTGCACATAATAAACACACCTACAGACATACGGATAAGCTACAAAACTGACACTGACAATTACGCGCACTTATACAGACACGTATTAGGGAAATAGAAGCCGTCAACAACTCCACGTAATGTGGCGCAGACGTGTAAAATAAAATGTAGGTTGTTTTTTTATTTATTATTACTTGTTGAAAATTGGTAATTGTTAAAATTGTTTTGTGAATTAAAATTATAGTTGCCCTGAAGACGGTCGCCGAAGTGCAACCGAAATATATCGACAAAAACAAAAAAAAAAAACTTGGATTGGGATTTTCCACCTCACCTCGAGCCGGCTAACGCACCGAATTTACCTTAAAAAGGTCGCCAAACACCCCTACATTAAAAATAATAATGTTAAAAAAATGTTTTCGCCCGGCATTTTGACAACTTTAAGTGAAACTTGAACCATTCTTCTAGGTCTGAAAAAAACCAAGACATAAATGTGGGAATGGGTCTGGCATCTCAGTTTAGACTAACCCAGTCGAGGGAGTTAACCTGCAAGAGAGATCTGCGAGGTAAAAAACGAGAAGTTCGCAACAAACGACGAAGCTGAAAAGACGGTGCACAACGACGACAAATAAACGACGAAACGACGAGAAAAGGACGCCAACAGATCCAATTCTAAATCAAATTCAATATTTTTTTCTAATCATACGACGTGTGTTCAAAAAGTATCTCAAAATTTGTGTTTTTTCAAAAATTATGTATTAATTCATGAATATCTTTTTTGTCCCCTTTAAAGTAATCCCCATGAGATGTTATACACTTGTGCCAACGGTTTTTCCAATCTTCGAAGCACTTAAAAAAATAATTATTTTTCAGCTCCTCCTTCGATGCCGTCTTTATCTCGTCAAGCGTAGCGTAACGTCGTCTTTTCATGGGCCTCTTCAGTTTAGGGAACAAAAAAAAGTCACAGGGGCCAGATCTGGGGAATACGGTGGCTGCGGCATCATTAGTGTGTTGTTTTTGGTCAAAAAGTCGCGCACAAGCAACGATGTGTGAGCAGGGGCGTTATCGTGGTGCAAAAGCCAATTTTTGGCCAAAAGGCTAATCTTCTCGGCCTTCTGAGAACATTTTGTACCACCGATAAACGTAGTTCGGTCCAAGGTAGCTTCTCCGTATGCCACAGTCAACATTTGGAATGCATCCGAGCATTTATTTTCGTTTTTCACACAAAATTTAATACTGGTTCTTTGATCCATTTTTTTTGAATAGGTAAAAATCGAAGACGATCCAAAACACGTGCAAGCAAAACAGCAGTTAACAATTAAGCGAACATTCAAAATGGGCGAGCTTGTCGGCATAAGTGAGAGACATGAGTACCAACATAACGCCACAAAAAAAATCGAAATTCGAATATACGTAACCCGCAAAAATTTAAAATTTGCGATACCTTCAAAAAACACACCTCGTATACTGAATCTATGCGAAGCGTAAAAATTTAAAAACCAATGACTACGCTACAAACACTACGGTGTTCGGTTTGCATACATTTTCAACGACGCATATGTGGAACGACTGGTACTTGCAACGACGAGTACTTGGAACGACGCGATCGTTGATCAACGAGTTAATGAGAAAAGAAAGACATATTTCGAAAACAAAATTTCTGACACGACTTGACGAGTTCGATTCCGTTTCGCGGGTCTTAAGATCGGAAAAGAAAAAGAATGTGGATATGCTACATAAGTTTGTGTTTGAATATGACGGAGATCGAAATAATCAAAAGCGATTGCGTGCATTTGAACGGTCTGATTTTTATAAGAGTAATCGCCTGTTCAACCAGAAAGATGCGTATGTGGCGCAGCATTTATCTAACAACGACCTTGTCGTAATTTGGGATTGCAACATAATAAAAACGACCTAATATTGCATATTTTCCGAAATTTACGCTCGGAAAATCTTGTTGTGGATGCCGACGAAGGCGACGTCGAAGAGGATGGGGAAATGATGAAATCGAAGAGGAGGCAGAAAATGGAGAAGATAAAGGAAACAGTAAACAGAACTCTGAGAGCGCTGAGAACAATTGCAGAACTGAGAGCGAGGAAGAAGAAGAGTTCCGCTTAGTAGTAGTAGTAGTGAGCAACACAAAGAACCAAAGGAAGTTGCCCAAAGACAACAACAAGAAAGCTGCTACAGTGTCGTCCAAGAATAATGATAGCATCTCTGTGAAAAGTTTCGCTACAAGATCGCCAAGATTTTCGGTAAATTTTCGCGACGTTGAAGATTTGATTCGACGATTTAGTGGTGACGATATCCTTGCAGTTGAGGTGTGGATCAATGATTTTGCAGATATGGCTTCAATAATGTATTGGGACGACCTACAAAAATTCACTTTCGCGAAACGATCTCTGAAAGGATTTGCCAAAATGTACATTATGAGCGAACAATGTATAAGAAGTTGGCAAATGCTGAAATATGCTTTAAAGCCGAAGTGAATGGTGCTGAGTTACATAAATTTATGTCGCAAAAATCAAAAACAAAAAAGAAAAATCAAAAACAGTGAGAACGTTCAAGAATATCCTTTTAAAATGATAGACATCGCTTCGCGCGGTAGTGTTGATAACAGTGCACTTATGCAATATGTCATTGATGGCATCAACGATTTGAATGTCAATAAATAAATCTTTTACAATGCCAGGGACATGAAAGAGTTTAAAGAAAAGCTAAAGTGCTACGAGAAAATTCGCGGAAAATCGGTAAAGTGTAAAAATCACGAAGAGAAGTTTAAACATCAAATACCTAATAACAATGCGGTTTTTAAAGAGTTTCCAATGCAAAAAAAAAGTCAATTACTATAATTGTGGTGCAACTGGTCGTACACCTGCTCAGTGCGGTAATAAAATCAATGGTCAAAATTGCAAAAATTTTGGACCCATAGCAAAAGACTGTACAGCCGGGCAATGGAATGCAGTAGCGACTCCGGTCAACACGCGCAAAATCTCCGACGATAAATTGTCCATGTGCAAAGATATTTACATGAATCGTAAGAAGTACACAGCTCTTATCGACACAGGGAGCAAATATAATATTATAAATGAAACAACGTACATGAGTCTTAATACGACTAAATTGAGTGCTGTAAACATTGTTCTGGTCGGGTTTAAAAAACCAAAATAGAATAAAGCCGTTTGGTTCGTTCAAAAACGAGTTTGAAGTTGATGGTCAAATATTTTTAGAAAATTTTCTGGTGGTTTCATCTGACTTTTTGGACGCACAAGTAGTCAATTCAAATAAATCGCGACGGTGTCAAAATAAACAAACCAATTTCAGATAACCGCGAAAATAACGACTTTAAAACTGAAATTAGTTCGCTAATGAAAATTAACGTGGAAAGTATTGAGAATGTGAACATTGACAAGAGTGCGAGCATACTAGAAAAACACGACGTATAAGACCTTATCAAGAACTATAAGACGATACTCCTGTGAATTCGCGCCCACGTAGATTCGCATTTTCCGAACGCTGCATAATTGACGATCGAACAGTGGCTTAAAGACGGAATCATCGAGCATTCAGAATCCGAGTACAGCAGTCCAGTCGTATTGGTAAAAAAAACCCGACAATTTAACACGCCTATGCATCAATTACAGGAGGATAAATAAGGTAATAGTACGGGATCTTTTCCCTCTTCCCCTGATAGAAAATCAACTGGACCGTTTACAAGATGCTACCATATTCAGCACTCTGGACCTGAAAAATGGATTTTTCCATGTTAACGTCGAACAAGAAAGTCGCAAGTTCACGTCCTTCGTGTCTCACAATGGCCAGTACCAGTTCCTGAATGTTCCGATTGGTCTTACAAATTTTCCGGTCGTATTTCAAAGACACATTTAAGCAATTTTTCGAGATTTGAACCGTTCAGGTATTGCGATCCCATATGTCGATGACATCATAATCCCAGCTAAAGACGAAGGTGAAGCAGTATCCAATCTCAATATAGTAGTCAAACCGTGTGAAGAGTATGGTTTAGTTATATATCTGAAAAAATGCTGCTTCCTGAAGAAGAAAATAGAGTTTCTGGGGTATGTCAAAAGATTAGTATTTCTGAGGAGAAGACGAAAGCCGTGACAAGTTTCCCCATGCCGATTACCCAGAAGCAGCCGCAAAGCTTTTTCGGTCTGTTCGGATACTTTCAAAAGTTTATCCTGTCCTTTTTGACCATAGCCAAGCCATTGACTGATTTAATGAGACACGACGCCAACATGAAACGGGACTGCATACAGATGCATCCATTGATGGTTTCGGAGCAGCTTTATTTCAATAGTCACCTTACGATAATCAGATTCATCTCGTTTACTATATGAGTAAACAAACGACAGACGCAGTATGAAAGTTTTCAAGCTACGAGCTAAAAATTTTGGCAGTGGTTGAAGCTCTCCGAAAACTCAGAGTCTATCTCCTAGGTATGCAATTCAAGTTGATCAGCTATTGCCTTTACCAAGACAATGGAAAAATAAGCAGTCTGCCTTAGAGTCGTTCGATGGATTCTCGAATTTCAAGAGCTTGACTTCGAAGTCGAGCATAGATCGGGAACACGTATACGTCATGCGGAAGTTTTAAGCCGATACCCTGTAATGACGATAACCGACGAAACCTTGCATAACATATTAAAGTGTGTTTAGTCACAGGACGAAGAGTTTAAAGCAATTATTTATGTCCTTTCTAATAAGCCTAGCCACAACAATTACTTTCTTAAAGCCGGTCTTCTGTACAAGCTAGCCAACGACGATGAACTTATAGTCGTGCCACTAGCTCTTCAACGTGAAATTATTCCGCAATCACATGAAAAGGGACATTTTTCTGTGAAGAAAAGGAAAGAGATAATTGGAAAAGAGTACTATATTAAAAAACTCGAAAACAAAATACAGCGTAAGATCAGGTGCTGCATTCCATGTATCGTATCTAACCGAAAGCAAGCGAAAAAAGAAGGAGAGATGCACCCGTTACCGAGCAGAGCCACTCCAAACATTCCACATTGATTTTCTGGGGCTTCTGGAATCGACTTACAAAGCTTATAAGCACATTCTAGCTTTAATCGATGGATTCACTAAATTTCAGTGGTTCGAAGGATGTCATCACAAGGCTGGAGGCCCAGAGCGCAATTTTTGGGAACCCTGCCCAAATCATTTTTGACCGAGTTACTGCCTTCACATCTGATGGGTTTAAGGAGTATTGCAATCACGAGAAGATTTAACTTCACTCTGTCACGACTGGCCTTCCCAGAGCCAATGGGCAAGTTTAACACCTCAATGCCACAATTCGTTCTGTCCTGTCCAAACTTTCCATACAGGATCTATAAACTCGACGTACTGCAGGAGCACTCAGACAACTCCATTCGAGTTATTGGTTGGCATCAAAATGCGTACTAACTCAAATGTCAAGCTTAAAGAGAATATTGAACAGGAGCTGATCACAATGTTTCAAAACCAACGAGACAAAATCCGCAAGACTGCCAAGAAACAGATTCTCGCCATGCAGAACGAGAATAAAAACACATACAACTTGAGGCTCAGGCCTGCAGCAAAATACAAAGTCGGATCTGGTCGCTATAAAACGTACACACCTTGGTGGTGGCCTTAAATTAAAGGCTAAATATTTGGGTCCTTACCGGGTTACTAATGTGAACCAAAAGATATATACGACGTTTCTAAAGATTCAGTATGTTCTGATCGGCCAAGATATACTTCCCCGTGTGCGTAGTATAAAAAACCAAGGGTTAATGTACATTTCGAAGACGACGATTAATTCGGGGCGAATGATTAGAAGGATGGCCTCGTTGTGGGAATGGGTCTGGCATCTCAGTTCAGACTAACCCACCACAGTCGAGAGAGTTGGACTGCAAGATAGATCTGCAAGGTGAAAAACGAGGAGTTCGCAACAAACGCCGAAGCTGAAAACACGGTGAACAACGACGAGAAATATTCGACGAAACGACGAGAAAACGACGCTAACAGATCCAATTTTAATCCAATTTAATATTTTTGCTAATCATATACTAAATCTATTTACATAAAACTATCTTATTCTATAAACATATCAAATACACTTATCAATATACAATCTAGTGGGACTTCTAATTTAATAGGGAAAACCAATCCCACATATATATAACAAAAACAAAAAAAAAAAAACCAGCCATTCAAAAAATATTAAAAAGCAAAAATAACAAAAAACAAAACAAAAAATTTGTTAACGCTTGCAGTCTGCAATTGGATCATTGAAAATCGATCCACTTTCGTAATGTTGAAAAAATTTCGATCTGCTTTCTAGGTCACCACGGATCAGGTTATACATAAAGAAAATGCCTAACATCATTCTACGATTTGCTAAGGAACGTAGGTTAATCAGGAGAAGTCTACTAGAATAAGAGGGCAACCTATGGTTTGCATCCCAGTTTAAGCCACGAAGAGCGATAAGTAAAAAGTTCTTTTGAACAGACTCAATGAGTTGCTGTGAACGTCCCACTGGGGACTCCAAACGCAAAATCCATATTCTAAAATAGGACGAACTAACGAAGTGTATAAATTCTTCGTGACGTAGGAGTCATCGAATTCCTTCGACCACCATTTAATAAATCCCAGCACACCCCTGGCTTTATTCACAATGCACGAAATATGATCAATAAACTCCAGTTTAGGATCTAGGCGGATACCCAAATCGTCAACTAGCGTGATCCTTTCCAAAGAGTTCAGCTTATAAGTCGCAAGCATGGGAGAGGCACGTGAGAATGTCATCAGCTTGCATTTTGACCCATTCAGGTTTAATAAGTTTACATTGCACCATGTTTGAAAGTTATTAAGATCTGTTTGTAAATCCGACTGACAAGCGCGGTCCTTGTATTGCACACAAAGTTTTCCGTCGTCAGCGTACATAAGTACTCTGGAGTTAGTCAAGACTTTGGGCAGGTCGTTAATAAATAAAGTAAAAAGTAAGGGACCCAAGTGGCTCCCTTGCGGGACATCAGAGGTCCCCCGGAGAACATTCGACAAGTTGTTTTTAAATAGAACCTTTTGCGTCCTACCATTCAGATAACTTGAGATCCACCTAAGAAGATCGACAGGAAAACCCATTAAGTCGAGTTTCCTAACAAGAAGGGAGTGATTAACGGAGTCAAATGCTTTACTGAAATCAGTATAGATCACATCTGTCTGCAAATTTTGTGGAAAGCCCCCAATAATGAAAGAAGTGAGCTCCAGAAGGTTTGTAGTCGTTGATCTTCGTTTAATAAATCGATGTTGGCATGGAGAAATTACTGATCAACACAGGTGCTGCAAATGGGGAGTAATTACGTTTTCGAAAAGATTTGGGATGGCTGACAACTTAGAGATTCCTCTATAGTTGTTAGCATCCACTTTGCTACCTTTTTTGTGGAGAGGAATCACGAATGATTCCTTCCAAATAAGGGGAAATTGGGAAGTTTCTAAGGATAAGGTAAACAATTTTAAAAGGGGACTGCAGAGGTACTCGGCACAATACCTAAGCACACAGCCTGGTATTCCGTCGGGACCTGGCGAATAAACCGGCTTGACACGTTGAAGTTCCAAAGGAAGGGAGCTTTCGTTTAAGCTAGGACTGAAGATTAGGTTTGATTTGGGCATGCTATAGGAATAGGTTTGATTTGAATCGGTTGAAAAAACTGAGCAAAAAGATCGGCGATTGCCTGATCATTGTTTGCTGTCGTATTTTCAAATGAAAGCGAGGAAGGATGTGTAATAGGCTTACGTATAGTGTTGACAAAATTATAAAACTGTTTTGGGTCCTGCGCAAACTAAACCCTACAACGAGTCAAATAGTTCTTGTAACACTGCGCGTTAAGCACGGTAAGCCTTGACCGAGCCGCTAAATAGCGAGAATGAACAGCTTAAGAACCGTTACGTTTAAATTTAGAATAGAGATTGGACTTGACATTTTTGAGGCGAGTCAACTCTTTACTAAACCAGGGACGCTTATGGAGATTGACGGATAGTATAACGGAACACATTCTGTAAAAAAGGAGTTCATGGCATTGTAAAAAATATCCATGGCACCCACCATGTCAGTGCACATGTAGAGATCGGACCAATCAAATTCAGATATAAAATTATTCAGCCGTCGAAAATCCGCCTTGCGAAAGCAGTGAATTTTCTTTTCTGGCCGATCAGACTTATTCTCCATAGCAGTCCCAATATCGATAGTCACATCGAAAGTAGGATGGTATGGATCTTCGGGTTGCGTCAAGGGCGGGACCCTAACCAAACTGACTCTTGCCGGATCAGAGACAAAGCAGAGGTCTAGCAAGCGATCTAAGGAATTTCGTACATAATTGACTTGAGACAATGAAATGTCAAACAAGCCATCAATAAAATCGTGACGTGCAGTAGTTAAAGTGTGTTAGAGGATTCAGTTGTGGACCAAATAGCTCCAGGAATGTTAAAATGACCTAGAAAAATTAAATGGTCCCTATCCGAAAGTCTATTGGAGACCGACTGGATAGCGGAAAGGTGGTTCCAATAAATAGAAAGTTCCGACAAGGAAGGAATGTAGGAACATGTAATAAAAGTAAAACTACCATTAAATGATAGCTTCACACAAAGAAATTCAACATCGTTGCATTCCTCGAAAGCTAATAATTCAGACGTGAGGTTTGAGTCAACCGCAATAAGGACCCCGCCCCTCGCCTGAAAGGCCGATCAAGCCTGTACGTTGTGTACACAGCTGGAAAAACTTCGGAGCTTAGGATCTCGGCTTCAACCAGGTTTCTGTGAACACAATCACCTGGGATGCCAAGGAAACACTATCAGAATATAATTTAGGAAGCTTACTACTTAACCCCTTGTATTCTGATAGGTAAGAAGTAGGGAATTAGTTAGTTTTTTGGAGCTGGCACAGTGGTTTTGTCCGGCCTGGGTAGACTAATTCCTACAGGCCGTCTTTTTCTTTTTTCTTGGCTTCGTACTCCTTAACAACAACATACTGCGGCCAGAAATCGGCAGAGCATATTGTGTTAAAGAGTTCGTCAGGGACATTTATTTTGAAAGATGAAATATCCCTAGCATAAGAAAATTAAAATTTTTCCACCTTAATTTTATCGGACTTGGGTCTGTCTCGAATAAAGACAGTAACATCTTTAGATGTTTGAGATGGGTGATGCCGAGAGACAAATATCTGCCTCGTTGGTGGTACTGCAATAAGGGCTTTGGCAACACAGACTGGTTGGCTGTATTACCAATTTCGGCCGGTAATCCAGGCCTGTCACCCTGGGGAGCATTCGGGACGGGGATCTGAGGGTCGTTAATTTTGATTTTGACCCGCCTGCGGACTCAACGGACAACACTGGAACTGCGGTCCCTGTCACGGCACATTCGGAGACCGAATCTTTCCTTGCACCCGACCTTAATATCATAGGAGTTTGATATATTGGGGTTGGGGGGCTGTGCCGAGGAGTGAGCTGTTGAAAACCTGCGTCGAGTTGCAGGACAGCGGCCAAATGCGGTGTGCAAACCGTGGTTTTCTTGCGATTTGGGGACTCGTTTAACAGCTTTAGGCCATTAAACTTGGAGTCCAGCGTCATGAGCACCACATTAGTTTTGCGACAAACTAACAAGTAGCTCTTTGAAACCATTTTGGTTTGGCGCATGAGTGCTATCATTTCCTTTCAACATCGCGACAAGCCTCACAGCAGTAGCGCAATCCAATGTTTTGTTAAAATTATCAGCCAGCCGGCCTGTGCGTTCAATGCACTTGGCGTGCACGACATTGTCACACAGCCAGCAGCCAATAGTAGGGTCCTCATCAGAAATTGCTTTCTTGCAGGTTTTAATTACACAGACAACATTAGAAGTCATTATAGCGACTTACCACTGAGCCAGTCAGAAGTTAAGAGAAAATAAGAGTAGTTACGTGCACTAAGAGAGAGCAAGAGAGCGAGAGTTAGGGAGCTTAAGCCGTCGAGCTGTAATTTCGGCGTAACGGATAAAGCACAAAGAGGAATGCAAAAATGCAGATAAGCAAATCGCTGCACAAAACTAAAATTGCAATTAATATAGTTATTAATACACAAAAACAGCTGCATGCACACGCGAAGTGAAACGGTGAATTATTATTGACACAGGATAGAAGTTTTAAATAAGCCCCGGTGGTTTATAGCAAAGGTTTTACACAAATACGAGGCGCAAAACAAAAACACGACCGTTCACTTTGAAAGAGAAAACGAAAATTCGCCATCATTTTTATGGCAGCTAAAGGATATAGTGGTCCGACTTCGGCCGTTCGACATATTTACCGTGCTATGTCGTTCTCGCGGTCGCAAGCTAACATTCTAACCGCATCCGTTGGGTTGGCAGCCGTTGGTTTTAGCTGCATTAAAAGTACATTGAAATGCAAGTTTTTGGAAAATGCTAATTTTCCGGACCTTCTAGTAGGCTGATAAAAAATCCTGTCCCAGCATGCATCTTTAACCAAGAACGAAGATTTAATAAAAAAAATCTTGTCGAAAAGTCCAAGCGTATGAGGTAGGCCAACCATACTTAAAAATAGCGTTACAGATATATATATATATATATATAGATAAGTTAGGATAGTATTGTACTGCTTGCGACTGCGAACTTTAAGTGAAACTTGAACCAACCTTCCGAGCTCTGAAAAAAACACAAGACATAAATAGAACAAACACAATCAAAAAATCCTTTCTTAGCGTGTCGATAGGTCCAACCGTATGAGCTAGGCAAGCGACACTTTAAAAAAGCGCTACAGGTATATATATATAAAAAAGCGTTACAGGTTTACATATATATAACTTAATATATATATATATATATGTGGCTCATTTTTTAGTATAAGTTATAATGCGGCTTTCTTCAACTGCTGACGGCTTTTTGTAACTGCTACGGCTTTAATTCTGCTTAATTTCACTACACGACTGCTGCTCTTCTTCTCCTCTTACGACTCGCTACTTTGACTCCGCTCCGAAACCACTAGCACTGCTAACTCACGCACAAACCAGTACTGCCAACTACTCTTTATCCTGCTCCTCGTCGTCTGTCACAGACGACAGCAAGTCTTCATTTGATTCAACATATCTCCATAGTTTAATATTGTCTACGCAGGCTGATGTGAATTCCGGCCTCCAAAATCGGCAGCCTTCCTCACGTCATAGCGACCACAACGCTTAACTTTGATTACTTCGTATGGGGCAAGAGGTTTGTTAATGGTCGGGCTATGTGTGCGTATCCCTTTATGAGCTTTCGAAAAAAAATCCAGTCAATCCCAACAACGACTGCACTGCTTTAACGTTCGCTGGGATAGAAAAGTGTTTCACCGCATGAGTCTTTTCGGATCCAAGCCAAATCCTCCCGTTTTCAACCGTATGTCCAAGGAAATCGATATTGCTTTCCAAGAAACGGCACTTCCATTTTATTAGAAAAGAGAACTGAGCAGCTACTTCCAAGACTAGCTTTAGCTTTTCCTAGCATTCATCCGATGTCATTCCGTAATTTATGATACCATTCTTATAAATTTGCATAACATCTCGGCTAACCAGGTCTTGAAAAACGCAGTTTATGAATTGTATTAATGTTGCCGGTGAATTTGTGGATCCAAAGGGCGTTTTATTGAACTCAAATATGCCCTCCTTCGTTATACACGCTGTATATTTTCGGCTCTCCTCTTCCACCGGATCGTGGAAAAAACTGTTTTCTAAATCCATGACGACAAACAGTTTCGCAGCTTCCAGCTTTTCGAGGATACCATCCGCAAGCGGCACGTTGAAGCAGTCCTTTAAATTCATGGAGTTGGACCCATCCTTCTTCTTTACGATGACAACTCTGGTGGCAAAATTCGACGTCGACTTGCGTACCATATCTTTTAGCAGCCATTCCGCAACTTGTTCTCGAATTGTCTCAGATTCCACCATCGAGTATCAACTAGGCTGCTGCTTGAACGGCATCATCTTTTCATTTGGTACAATCTCCAGCTCGATTGCAGCTCGATTTTTGCAGTAGACGATTCTGGATTATAGGCCTTTACCATTGATCGTTTTATCGGCTCGAACTGCCGTGGAGTGCGGATTTTATTATCGGTTTCGAGAACATTATATATACTTAGCTCATTGTGCGCCTTGTTCTCCACCTACGCAACCTTAGAAGAAAAGTGGAACCCATCTCTACCCAAAACAACGCAGAATTTGGACATGAAATCAAAACCAAGCAGTCCGTTGTACTCCAGTTTGTTATCCGGCACCACCACGAACTTCTGGTGAACTTCAATGTTGTCTACCATCACTGTAGCAACAATATCTCCGACTGGCGCCATTTTCGTATTGCCAAGACCCCCTCAGCACTGATACAGACTTATTTAACTAGACATCGGGCAGCATTCGAATCACACTTTCCTTCACTATGGACACGTCGGCGCCTGTGTCAGCCAGGCAATTGATTGCAACTTTTTTGATGGCAACGGACTGAAGACCATTGTTGCACTGGATCACTTAAACACTTCGCTCAGCTTTTGGGCAACTTCTCGGCATGTGACCACATTTGCCGCTCATAAAACATTTGGCTGCATCTTGAAAATCCTTCCTTAGATGTGTTGTGGACCCGCAATTAAAGCAACGTGATGCTCTTCCAGAGAAGTCAGGTTTTTTTTCCAGCGCCTGCAGCGTGCTGATGAATTGGTTGGCGTTCTTTAATTTTTTCGTATATTAAGTATTGGCTTTGACACTCAGCGTACGACTTGAAACTGTACATATTATATTTGTATTCGTTTTTACCTTTCTGGCCATTATCTATGTACTGGATGGTTGACACATGCACACCTGCACCGAGCGCAGCAATTTATCTCATTTGCAAAACATACTCATGGAACGATTCGGACTTAAAAGAGATTTATCGGCGACGTGAAGTCTTGTTGGCCGATATTAAGCGATGTTCGGGATATGCTCGAGGTTCTTCGTTTAAGCGGGAAGTCTCCGAGCTCAATAAAGAACAAGAATACATGGAAGGAATAGAATCCGAAAATGAGGCAGATATAGAGGCCTTTTCTTTTTATACCCGGTACCCATAGGGTACAAGGGTATTATAAGTGAGTGCCAACCGAGAGTGTATGTAACAGGCAGAAGCAGTCATCTCCGACCCCATAAAGTGTATATATTCTTGATCAGCATCACCAGCCAAGTCGGTTTAGCCATGTCCGCCTGTCCGGACATAAGAGCTAGAGTTACCAAATTTGGTGACAGCATTGGAATCTGTTGCACGCAGATCAAGCCCGTTTTAAAATTTGGCCACGCCCACTTACGCTCCCGAAAATCGTAAGAAACTTTATTTAACCTATAGTCGTAACTTTTGGCTTAAAGTAAATAGATAAAATAAATAAGTAGGCATTTGTGGACGTTTTCTGAAAATTTTAGTAAAATCGGATGTTAAGTTAGAAGTTATTAAACAATAAAGTTTGTAGATGGTTCTTTTTCTTCTTCTGAGCCACAAAAGCAGTAGCGAAAAAAAGACGACTACAGCTTTCTCACTTGTTTATGTTGGAACTGTCGCAAGGAAAGAAACAGATATCAGTATTGTGTATCTGAAAGACGAATCTTTTGTTACGGCTTTTGAGCAGCAAACACATACAAACCGAATTGTAAGTAAGTTTTCAAAATACAGACAGAAGACTTCGATTAACGTTCGAAGTCAAGCGACAATAACCGATGAATAGTTGTATACCTATAGTTGTGTCACCCATTCTCCATGACAAACAAAAACCATCTGCTAGTCCTTTGCAAAATCCAAGAATTAAAAAACGTGGCTATCCGGGACGTTGACCACATACCTGAATTGGAACAGCTTAAGTCTCGAAGTTCAAAGCGCGTGAAAGAATTTTCGCCGAATGTTAGTGAATGTATTAGCTCTCTTCCTGCAGGACCCAAGGATTCTCGGCCATTCTTACCAATTCGACTTCTAAATCGTACAGTTTTTGGATTACTAGATTCTGGTGCAGCGATTAGTTGTGTTGGAGGAAGGATACCTTATGAAGTATTAGACAATCAAAGCTAGTGCCGCCACTGCAGATGGAAGATCTCAGCAAATAGTAGGGCAAGTAAAAGTGATTGCAGAATATGCCAACGTCAAACAGCTCGATTATCAATCTTGCATGTGGACTACATGGGTAAAGATAAATGTTTTAAGTTAAGCAAGGCTAGTTACAGATAAGCTTATTTTGTACAAATCCTTATAGTACTCTAAAGGGTTCATGCATTTCATAAGAGGTTCTATGGTGGTGCAAAACTAAAGGCAAGTAGAATCTAGTGGTTCTACATGGTACGTGGAAATTCAACTGCCCCAAAAGGTCGGTGCCTTCCGCGTCACCACGGATCAGGTTATACATAAAGACAATGCCTAGCATCGTTATACGGCGGATCTTCAAATTTCCAATTTATTGCCTAAAAGCTCCCAAGTTTATTGGATAATTTTTTTTACTCAAATTTTCAGAGAACGATCGCACAATATCATCCTATTTACTTAGTTAATGTATTAACGTTAAATCGAATATAACGAAACTACAGCTTATATAACTTTTTTATGATTTTCGGGGGCGGAAGAAGGCGTGGGCAAACTTTAAAAACAAACTTGATCTGAGTGCAACAAATTCCAATGTTGTCACCAAATTTATTGGCTTTAAAGCTTTTGAAGGTGACGGTCGTGTTTTTTGCTCGCTCCTACGATTATTTTGCCTGATTATTTTCGCCTGTAAAGAGTCATTTAAAATTGTTGTCTTTGATTTTACTGTAATCAGCCGGGAACGTTTCTCTAATTACGTTACCATCGGACCGCAAAAAGTTTCTACCTTGCCAGTTTATAACAATAAACACCTCTCTCTGGGTCGCCGTACTGACGCTGCTGCGCTCTCCTGGACTGCTCTCTCGAATACTCAGCTGTTGCTGTAAAGCTCTCTCTAAATCTGTATTTTGCTTGCCGTTCTTCAACTGCGCGGGATTTGATTGCTCCCAATCTGACAGCTCTCCCAAAGTTGTCTGCTCAGAACCTACTCTCGCTGGATCGTCGCACTGACGCTGCCTATGCACGGTTTTGGTCCGCTCTCTTGGACTCTCCCGAACTACTCTGCTATTGCTGTTGTTGCTGCTCCTGCTTTTGCCGATCTTCAACCTGCGCTGGATTTGGCAGGTCTTTTTGAACTGCTCTCCCAATCTGTCAGCTTTAAACCTACTCTCAGCTGGACCGCCTGTTTCTACTGCACTTGCTCTGCTTAAAGATCAGCTATTCACCACTCTCTTTTGTGCGCTCTCTTAACTTAGAGGTTTGCATATAAACACTGGACAAAATGAGTATAATCTGCACCGCAAGGAAATGTGAATTTAGCGGAGTTATCACTGCTGAATCGTATCTCACTTGCTGGCTGTGCGATAACCGTTCCCACCTAAAATGTGCTGGCATTGGTCATTATGGCCGAATCAGCGATCTTCTTGGAAAAAATATTGGATTGACCTGGTCTTGTCTAGCCTGTCGTGAAATAGAGGGCGAAATGCGCACGTTTATGAAGCAAACTCGTAATGGTTTTCTGAAGGTTCGAAAACAATTTAGCTCCCTCAACGATTTCTGAATCTGGAGTCCCTGCTTCTTGGCCTTAAACTTCTCAGCGAATCACCGAGACGTAAAATTGCAAATACCAACCACCTGCAAGTAAATCTGTGCACTACTCCTGCCTCCTACCTGCCAGTAAGGGACTCTGCTATCTCACCAGCCGTCTCATTCTCTGAGTCGATTGACCCAGGGCCCGTTTCGACCTCAGATCTTCCTGATCCTGGCCTACCCGATGGATTATCTGTTGCTCGTCACTCCTCGGAGACGGATAATGCTCTGGCAGCTCGTCCGTCCGGAATGATCATTGATCTCCTGCCGACTGCTAATTTTGTTCCTGTCGCTACGGCTAGTAATCCGACTCTAGGAATGGTTACTGAACAACTTCTGACTGCTGATCCTGTTGCTGCTCCTGCTTCTCATCCGATAATTGCTGCCGCTGCTGGTAATGATCTGATTCCTGTTGCTGCTGCTGTTAGTCATCCGATTCCTTTTGCTGCTGCTGTTAGTCATCCGATTCCTGTTGCGGCTGCTGTTAGTCATCCGTTTCCTGTTCCTTTTATGATGTCTACCGTCTGCACCACTACACCTTATGGTGTTGAGTGCAGATCAACTACGATGTCTAACAATGCTGCCAGTACCTCCGGTCCCAAGCGACTGATGGGCGTAGCCCCCCTATCCCGTTCCTCAGGACTATTGTTCAGAGCCGTGGTTCCTCGCAAAACCATTTTTGTCTCTCAGCTCATGCCGGAAGCCACGAAGGATGATATTAAAAATCACGTTTGCTCCAAACTTGGAGTTTCTCCGAATGACATCATAGTCACTAAATTTAATTTTAAACATATGCGTAGTATATCGTCATTTAAAATTATTCTTCCGGATTCCTTTTTGACTAAAGCTCTTGACCCAAATATTTGGCCTGAACACACGATACTTCATGAATTCCTTTATAAGAACTCTAACCAGAATCCCAGAATTAATACTCCAAAAAACTAAATCATATCTTATGCGTCCATTATCAAAATGTACGTAGTATTCTAGGTAAACTAGCTCAAATTCATTCTAATAGTGCCTCGTTTGATTTTGATGCTATCGCCTTTTCAGAAACGTGGCTAAATTCTTCAGTTTTGGATCAGGAAATTTTAGTTAATAATTTTTCAATTTACCGATCCGACCGCTCAGCTTTTGGTGGCGGTGTTCTTATTGCTGTCAAAAATGACTTTTCCTCTGAACTATTTCCATTTATTAATACTGAGGGCATTGAATTTATTGCCGCCAAAGTCAGCGTCGGCAATGCAAACCTGTTCTTAACATGTTCTTATATACCTCCTCGATCTGATAATAGTGTCTATGTGAATCATCTATCTAATATCCAAACTTTTTTGTCTGGCCTAAGCCCTAAAGACCAACTAGTTGTCATGGGCGACGTTAACCTTCCTCATCTCATCTGTTAAAAATAACTTTTCCTCTGAACTATTTCCATTTATTAATACTGAGGGCATTGAATTTATTGCCGCCAAAGTCAGCGTCGGCAATGCAAACCTGTTCTTAACATGTTCTTATATACCTCCTCGATCTGATAATAGTGTCTATGTGAATCATCTATCTAATATCCAAACTGTTTTGTCTGGCCTAAGCCCTAAAGACCAACTAGTTGTCATGGGCGACTTTAACCTTCATCATCTCTCATGGCTTCCCTGTGACGACTCAAATCTTCTTTTATCGGACACTCAAAATGAATTTACTGACGGTTTAACTGACTCTTCACTTGAGCAAATTAATCCCGTCAAAAATAATCGTGATAGGCTTTTAGACCTCATATTTGTAACCGATGCTTCCTTGGTATCGGTAGCCAGATGTTGTCCTATGTCCTATCCAGAAGATCCATATCATCCCACTTTATCAATATCTGTTGAATGTTGTATCTCTGTTAATACTGTCACTTCGTCACTTCCTACTCGTTACAAATGTTTCCGTTAACTTTGATGTTTTATATTTATCTTTGTAACAAATGGATTGGTCGTTCTTAACGAATTTTAATGATATTGACTTTGCTGTAAATGCATTTAACTCAGCTATTGGCTCCGTACTTGACACTTTTGTTCCGGAATTGACTGTTTCTGCTTCCCATAAGCCTCCATGGTTCAACCAAAACATGTCCTACCTAAAAAATAAAAATTCAAGCCTCTTTAAAAAATACAAGAAAAATGGGTCCCCGTATGTCTATGCTCAATATTTATCAGTAAGATCACAATTTCTTGCGCTGAACTCCCAACTTTATTCACAATATCTTACAAAATGTAAATCCGATTTCCGATCTGATCCAAAACAGTTCTACAATTTCGTAAATTCAAAACGCAAGTCTAATGCCTACCTATCGCTTAGTTTTCTTGACCAATCTGAATCTTCCTCGCTGGGCATATCCAACCTATTTGCAACATTTTTCCAATCTACGTATACTTCTGTCTCCTACGATCCTTCTACTTCCTGTCCTTATAGTTTAGCTCATGCTAACAATATCTGTATACCTTTCTTCGCAGAGAGTGATGTTCTTCATGGTTTAAAAACTATTGACATGTCCTACTCTGCTGGCCCTGACAATATTCCGAGCTGTGTCCTTAAGCACTGTGCCCAAGTTCTATGTCTCCCTTTGACCTATCTTTTTAATCTATCGCTAAAACAATGTTCTCTCCCAAGTATTTTGAATGAGTCTTTTATCATTCCCCTCCATAAAAAAGGCTCTAGATCAAATATAGCCAATTATCGTGCCATCGCCAAGCTCTCGGCTATCCCTAAGCTTCTGGAGCATTTGATAACTCGTCAACTGCAACACCTATGTAGAAGCCTGGTGTCATCATCGAAATATGGTTTTTTTAAACAGCGATCCACAACTACTAACCTATTGGAATTCACTAATCTGATCAACCTTAGTCAGACCAATATTAGAGTATTGTTCCTGTGTGTGGAGCCCGCAGTACAAGGAACAGCAAGAGCTAATTGAATCTGTTCAGAAGCAGTTTCTTATCTTTGCCCTTCGAAATTTAAACTGAAAGATTCTTACCGAGTAACCGGCATAGGCTTAAATTAATCGACCTTCCGTCCCTACATCATCGCCGAGTTTGCAGTGGAGCGATCTTTGTCCACAAGCTCCTTCTTGGTCTTATCGACTCGCAATTTTTATTAAGTAATGTTGATATTGCTGTCCCTTCAAGATTTACTCGTTCTTTCCGTCCTTTACGTTTGCCTATATGTAAATCTAATTATGCACAGCACGACCCATTTAGTGTTTTATGTAAAAATTTCAATGTTGTGTAATGTAATATGTAATTGAAATTGTAATAGTATTTGTAATGTAATTGTAAGAGTTAATGTCATTAATGTAATAAGATTTAATGTCAAAAGTGACTAGCGCAGTAAAAATAAGTATTATACTTGTGACGCTAGGATATAAAACAATAAACTAAACTAAAACTGTGAACCATATAATTTCTAACGAATCAATCGAGGTCATTACAAATAATATTTACATGTTTCTTGAGTCGTCCGAATTGTAATTTTGTTAAGTTTATAGTTTTAAGCCTTATTGTTTAGAATTTATGTATAGCTGTGCTAACAGATATTTGTTATGCAAATAAATAAATAAATAAATAAATAAAAAACTTGATCTGAGTGCAACAAATTCCAATATTGTCACCAAATTTGGTGGCTCTAAATCTTATAGTCTCTGAGATCTGTTGTTTCACTCGGACAGACGGATCGACGGACATGGCTACATCGACTCGGCTGGTTATGCTGATAAAGAATATATATACTTTATGGGGTCGGAAATGCCTCCTTCTGCCTGTTACATACATTCTCGGTTGGCACTAACTTATAATACCCTTGTACCCTATGGGTACCGGGTATAAAAAATAGTATATAAAGATAGATAAATAAAGATAAAATATGAATAACACAACCACACAAATATACAAAAATAAAATAAAACGAGACAAGAAGCTAACTTCGGTAAGCCAAAGTTTGTAAACCCTCGCAGTCTGCAATTGGATCATTGAAGTCGATTCATTTTGGTGACATTGAAAATATTTCGAAATTTGCATAACATATACTCACACATTTTACATTTTACATGTTTAATTTTACATTTTCAAATAAATTCACCGATCGCTTCTATGGCAGCTGCTTCCTTCACTCCGTTGCAAGCTTATGGACAAAATTATAATACCCTGCAAGGGTATAATAAAATAAATATAACAAGGAAGAACGATGACTTCGGTAGGTCGAAGTTTGTTTAATCTTGCAGTCTGCAATTGGATCATTGAAAATCGATCCATTTTGGTAAAATTTAAAAATATCAAAGTAAGTAAGCTTGTATAAAATTTACCTATACGTTTTACATGTAGAAATTAACATTTTCACATAAATCGATCGATCGCTTCTACGGCAGCTATATGATATAGTTGTCCGATCTTACTGAAATTAAAATCGTAACTCAAAAACCGTAAAAAACTCTCATATCTTGAAATTTATTCGAATACAATGACAAAAGGAAAAGTTAATTTTTTTTTACATTATCATTCCTATGACAGCTATGGGATAAAATGGTCCGATTTCGGACTCCGACACTATACTGCGTGCTAAAGAAATAAGACTATGCTGAAAATTTCAGCCCGATAGCTCAAACACTGAGAGACTAGTTCGCGTAGAAACCGACAGACGGACAGACAGACAGGCTAGATCGACTTCGCTGGTGATGTTAATCAAAAATATATATACTTTATGGGGTCGGTAATGCCGGAATTCACTACGTTGCAAATACCGTCTGCAAGGGTATATGTTACAAATAAAATAGAATTATAACAAATTATATTAAAATAATTGCCGGTGCTGTTTACTCTTTATGTAAATGACCTTCCCTCCGTGTTGTCTAATTGTAATGTTCATATGTATGCAGATGATGTCCAGATGTATGTGAGTCGTCCCCTAAATAGAATAAATGAGTGTGTAAATATATGTAATATTGAACGTGTATAAATTAGTAACTGGGCAAAAGATAACGGCCTAGGACTTAATCCGGCGAAATCCAAGTGCCTACTAATTTATAAAAATAAAGTAAACAGTGACGCCAGTTAACGCCATTCCTATTAAGTACGTAGATAAGGCTACCAACTTGGGTTTTGTTTTCAACAGTTCGCTGAGCTGGAGTGATCATGTTAACGCAACTGTAGGAAAGAAATATAGTTTACTTAGATCTATCTCTTCCATTAAATACTTTTTACCCACAAATATACGTTTGTTAATGGCCAAATCACGCCTAGTCCCAACACTCTTCTATGGGGTTGAAGTATTTGCAAACTGTGAATCAATCAGCCAGCACAGAATTAAAATAGCCTACAACAGTATTGCAAGATTCGTATTTAATCTGCATCGATTCGATCACGTTTCTAGATTTGCTGACAAAATTTTTTAACTACACTGGCAGACTGGATGTAAATGAGTGAGTGTTAGTGTACTTGCAAAAATTAATTTTTACTGAAGTACCAAGCTTGTATCTCTACGAAACGCCTAGATTCTCCGCTTCACGGAAAGCAAATAATATTATTCAAATAAGGCACAGATCCCTACTCTCTTAACGGCAATATTTTATAAACGCTATAAGGTTATGGAGACAACTTTCAAACTCCCTTAAAAATATTACCAGTTAAAGAAAAACTTATTTCACACTTTAAATATTCTAACATAACATAAAAACAAAGCGACCCTGCCTTAAGCATTAATATAAGTATAATTAAAATTCGATGTAGTACTTAACTAAGAACAATGATTTCAAATTAACTTGTCCTGTGTGACTAGCGCATTAAATTATAAGCTTTATACTTGTAGCGTTAGGAGAACTTTAAATAAAATTAAGTTAACAAATTTAATTAATAAAAATGTATGTCAGTAATTAATATTTATACGTAATTTGTTAGTTAATGCAAATAAATGTATGTTTTAAATTGTTAGATTAGGAAATATTTTTAGAACAAAATCGTTATATGTATTATCAAGTTTTTTTTCTGGAAAACATATATTAAAGTCCCTTTAAGCAATTTTGTATATCCGTCTATAGAGCTCAAGTTTTATTGCGCCAGGATAGTTAGCTAAAAAAGATAATTTTTCCCTATGCGAACAAAATACACATTGACAATCATTGTATTCCGTTTTAAACACTGTCAATTGTCAACTAAACCACCCCTCTTTCGTAGGATAAACATATGTATGCTACTTTTATGCACTTCATAGGCGGAACCCGTAAATACATTGGCAACAAAAATTACATTCACGATGCCGATGTCTACGAACAAGTGAGATTATTGTCAGTCGAGTGGGACACTGATGCTTTTTAAAAAGACTTTGAATAGGAAAGGAAGCTAATTTCGGTAAGCCGAAGTTTGTATACCTGTGCAGTCTGCTATTGAAACATTAAAATACATTGATCGATCTATTTAGATAAAAATTTAAAATATCGAAATTCGTAAATTTTTAAAACATTTACCTACACATTCTACATGTGGAATGTTACCTTTTTATATAAATCAACCGATCGCTTCTATTTTTTTTTTTTTTCGTTAATTCCAATGGAAACTATAGGATATATATAAATAGCCCAAAAATGAGAAAGTAGTTTGCCTGGAAAGCGGCAGATAGAATGACGGACACTGCGTTGAAAAAATATCAAGACAAAATTATAATACCCTTTGCAAGAGTTCAGAAATATATGTGAAAGCTGTGCAGCTCACAGGTACGGTAACAGCCTTGCTCAGGTTTCGACCCTTCGATTCACTGTGAATTTATTCGTTCCGATATAACCGCTACCGTTGACTTTCCCTATGCCTGGCTGCTTGGCAATTGCTTGCCAGCAACAACTTCCGTTGTTTTTTTGGCCTTGATAAGCTTTACTCTGTGGCAATCCCGAAAGCAAACATTTTTTGTGAGACACTCGACTTTCACAAAGTAAATCGGATTTCGACTGTGTTTGAAGTTGAGCCCACAGCCATGTACAGAGTAATGTACGTTAACTTGTATAATGTTCATTTACTCATAATACAGGGTAGAGTTTGGGTTTAGGGTCTTATTGACCAGTTTGTTTTTGCTTATTAACGTAAAAGGCATTGTATTAAAAAATGTTTTTTTTTTTGCTATTTTGCTACAAAAACGCCAAGGATTAAATTTTATTAAGACACCGAAATGGTAAAAAAATGTTTTTTTTTGGATGAGTATGCAGAAAGTGTGACACTTACGTACTTAAATGAAGTGTCGCCAACCACTGTCATAAAACCACAGTTCAAAAAATTAAATAAAAAGATGGAAATCGTATTTTTTAACACTTAATTTTTTAGGTTATAAACAAAATTTTACGTTTAGTGTTTACCCTTCATGATTATAAACAAGAAAGAAAGCTATCTTCGGTCAGCCGAAGTTTGTATACCCTTGGAGTCTGCAATTGGATCATTGGAAATCGATCCATTTTGGTAATGTTGAAAAAATATCAAATTATGTAAATTTTGTAATTTTTTCATTTTACATGTAGAATTTAACATTTTCATATAAATCGACCGATCCCTTCTATGGCAGCTATATGATATAGTTGTCCGATCTTACTGAAATTAAAACCGTAACTCTAAAACCGTAAAATACTCCTATATCTTGAAATTTATTGGAACACAATGAGAAACATAAAAGTTAAATTTTTTTTACATTAATTTCGCCATCATTCCTATGGCAGCTATGGGTTATAGTGGTCCGATTTCGGACTCCGGCACTATACTGCGTGCTAATGAAATAAGACTATGCTGGAAATTTCAGATAGCTCAAAAACTGAGAGACTAGTTCGCCTAGAAACCGACAGACAGACAGACGAAAAGACAGACGGACAGACAGACGGACATTGCTAGATCGACTCGGCTTGTGATGCTGATCAAGAATTTATATACTTTATGGGGTCGGAGATGCCTTCTTCACTGCGTTGCAAATATTATGGCAAAATTATAATACCCTCTGCAAGGGTATAAAAAAAAACCTTTTTTTCTGCAAAAAAAAAAATATAGCAGAAGTATAGCAGGTTAAAATCTTGACCACAGTAATATCGATTTGAAGGGGGCGCTCTTGTACAGAATACTCCTGCTATATTTTTTCTGCAGAAAAAAGGACTAATCACTGTGGACGGCAGTCCACGTAGTGACGATGAGCACCGAGACTGTGGTGCGCAAGGAGACAACTATATAAAGCCGTAGAATTGAAAATCTGCTACGATAGTCCGATCAGAACCATTTATATCTTGGTAAAAAGGTATTGTAAAAATCTTTAAAACTGCATACTAAAATTTGTCAAAAACGGATTAGTTTAGGAGAAATAGGAGTGAAAGTGCAAAATTGAAAATTTTGAAAATGTGAGCTATTGGTGCCGGTGGAGCAAAACTTTTGAATGTTGTTGTGATTTAGCTTTAAATACGCGTCGAATGACACCTCGATCATCCTGATCCGATACTCCGTTCAAAAGATATTCAATAAACAAGATTTTAACGGCCTTTCCGAAATGAAAACGTTTGTCCTGTTGTTTGGCTGTCTGTCTGTCTGTCTTAGTGTCGATTTTCTTGTTTTAGACTCCTGGAACTACTTTTATTTTAATAAACACCTCGAGCTAAACATTTTTTGTTCTACGACTTTTTGGGTTTCCCGCTAGTTTGGCGGGAAAACAGCTAAAAAAGCTAGATTTTCCGCGCCCATGACTTCTAAACGACTAAAGCTACAGAAACGTGCTATATGTCGTTAGAAAGGTATTTTGAAATGATAGTAGCTCTTGCTGGGCATAATTTTATCTAAATATAGTATTAAAGAATTTATAATTAAAATTATTTTTTTTTTTTTTGTAAGTTTTTGTAATTTTTTCAAAAGTGTCTCTAACGATTTTGGTAGTCACTCAAGGCCATATAGCCCTTGAGATGGCTCAACATTTGGTATATATCAAACAAAAACACCTCTTAACGAGGTGAGATAAAAGTGACGATGGCACACTCAACACAAAAATTTCTGATACCAAATTTTGTGACGATTAATAATTATTTAAACAAAAATATTAAAAATTGTTTAATTAGTTTAAAAATCGGCACGCTACCTGTTTTGCCTTTTAAATTTTTCAGCTAAGTGCCGATTTTGAAACTAATTAAAAAATTTTAAATATTTTTGTTTAAATAATTATTAATCGTCACAAAATTTGGTATCAGAAATTTTTGTGTTGAGTGTGCCATCGTCACTTTTATCTCACCTCGTTAAGAGGTGTTTTTGTTTGATATCAGAAGTTTTAAAATGTCATATGTATGTAGGTCTCCAATTGTTAGTGTTAATTAGTATAGCTCAATACCATGTCCTGAGGTTGTTTCTTTATGACTTAGCTATTATAAAAATTATAGCACATAGTTATGACATCTGATATCAGCTTAACGCCGGTTACCGTCACAAAATTTAGTATCTCGTTAAGTGGTGTTTTGATATAAGAAGTATTTGTTTCAAATGTGGAAAACTAACAAAAGAAATCCATATATGAAGAAGTTGTCTATATGGGATCATTGCTACTAATTTGAATGAAAAAGCGAATTTTCGGAGATATGAGTAGTACCCCAAAAGGTGAACAGTAATCTCAAATGTTATACGGCCTGAAGTGAGTATCAAAATCGTAAGAGCAATTTTTTTTTAAATTAAGAAAATCCTTAAAAATATTAATTTTAATTCTAAATTCTTAATTATAATATTTAGATAAAATTGTAATTGCAAAACAATTATCATTTTAAAATACCTTTCCAACGACATATAGCACGTTTCAGTAACTTTAGGCGTTCAGAAGTTATGGGCCCGAGAAATCGATTTTTTCCGATTTTTCCGCCAAAGTAGCGGGAAAGCAAAAGTGGATCAAATTAAAAACAAACAATTTAAAAGGTTTTTAAATTTAAAATATTTTACGTTTTGTTTGATGGTTTTAAAGTTTATTGCAATTTCAATTACGGCTGTAGCACGTCTCTATATGACTCTACATGTATTTTTACATAAATGTATGTAAAGTGCATGTAAAAGGTTAGGTATATGGGATCTTTGCTACTAATTTTAATGAGTAATATCTCAAGAAAGCGAATTTTCCCAGATATGTGTTACATTCCAAAAGTTGAGCCATCTCAAGGGCTGTATGGCCTTGAGTGACTATCAAAATCGTTAGAGCCAATTTTGAAAAAATTCCAAAAACTTAAAAAAAATTAATTTTAATTATAAATATTTAAATATTATACTTAGATAAATTATGTCCAGGCAAAGCTATTATCATTTCAAAATACCTTTCTAACGACATATAGCACGTTTTGTAGCTTTAATCGTTTAGAAGTTATGGGCACGGAAATCTAGCTTTTTAGCTGTTTTCCCGCCAAATTAGCGGGAAACCAAAAGTCGTAGAACAAAAATGTTTAGCTCGAGCTGTTTAATAGAATAAAAGTAGTTCCAGGAGTCTAAAACAAAAATCGACAGACAGACAGACAGACAGACAGACAAACAGACAAACAACAGGACAAACGTTTTCATTTTGGAAAGGCCGTTAAAATCTTGTTTATTCAATATCTTTTGAACGGAGTATCGGATCAGGATGATCGAGGTGTCATTCGACGCGTACTTAAAGCCTGATCACAACAACATAAAAAATTTGGTATTTTTGCTCCACCGGCCCCATAGCTCCAATTTTCAAAATTTTCAATTTTGCCCTTTCACTCACATTTCTCCTAAACTAATCCGTTTTTGAAAAATCTTAGTATGCAGTTTCAAAAAGGTTTACAATACCTTTCGATCAAGATATAAATGGTTCTGATCGGACTATCGTAGCAGATTTTCAATTCTACGGCTGTATATAGTAGTCTCCTTGCGCATCACAGTCTCGGTGCTTATCGTCACTACGTGGACTGCCGTCCACAGTGATCACATATCTAGGAAAATTCGCTTTCTCGAGATATTGCTCATTAAAATTAGTAGCAAAGATCCCATATAGTAGAGCTGGGAAATAATCGATTCTCAGTGCATCGATTTTTTTCGATCTTTTAGAAAAAAAAATCGATTAAATCGATTAAATCGAAATAAAAAATTTTTTTTTGTTTGTATTTATAAAGATCAATTTATGGAGATCTTTATAAATTAATTTAATTTAATTAATTTAAAGAGATCATAAACCCATACATGTAAAAAGCACCTAAAAACACATTTCGATTATATAAATAAGGTTTTAAAAACATAAGTAACGAAAGAGATCAATTCATGGAGATCATATACTCAGACATGTAAAATGCAAACTAAAAATACATTTAAGTACAGAAATTAGAAAAGAATTTGTTTTCATAAAATAAAAAGCAAACAAAAATTACGTTTCCAGAACATTAAAAAAATGCAATGATTACATATCCAAAAGCCATTGGTTCTTGCTTGTAAACAGAAGCTTGCTTACAGTTTTTGGTTTTAGAGCGGCGCGTCCTATCTGTTACATTCTTATTCACAGTGATGGAATTTAGCTGATGAATGCTTCATGATACATCGATGCTACCAAAACAGAATCGATGCTTAAACGAAAAAAAAAGAATCGATAGTATCGATTCTAGAATCGATTTTTTCCCAGCTCTACCATATACATACCTAACCTTTTACATGCACTTTACTTACATTTATGTAAAAATACATTTAGAGTCATATAGAGACGTGCACAATTGCAATAAACTTTAAAACCATCAAACAAAACGTAAAATATTTTAAATTTGAAAAAGCCCTTTAAAATGTTTGTTTTTAATTTGATCCACTTTTTGCTTTTCCCGCTTCTTTGGCGGGAAAATAGGAAAAATATAGATTTCTCGCGCCCATAACTTCTGAACGACTAAAGTTACTGAAACGTGCTATATGTCGTTGGAAAGGTATTTCATTAATGATAATTATATAATAATTATAATTAAGAATTTAGAATTAAAATTAATTTTTTTTTTGATTTTCTTAACTTTTTTAATAAATGGCTCTTACGATTTTGATACTCACTTCAGGCCGTATAACCCTTGAGATTACTGTTCACCTTTTGGGGTACTACTCATATCTCCGAAAATTCGCTTTTTCATAAAAATTAGTACCAATGATCCCATATAGATAACTTCTTCATATATGGTTTTTTTTTTTGTTAGTTTTCCACATTTGAAACAAATACTTCTGATATCAAAAACACCACTTAACGAGATACTAAATTTTGTGACGGTAACCGGCGTTCAGCTAATGTCTGATGTCATACCTATCCATGTCATATCCTATCCTAATTAAACAATTTTTTAATATTTTTGTTTAAATAACTATTAATCGTCACAAAATTTGGTATCAGAAATTTTTTGAGTTGAATGTGCCATCGTCACTTTTATCTCACCTCGGTAAGAGGTGTTTTTGTTTGATATACATAAAGTGTATAAAAATCGAAGGGTTAGTTAATTACCGGTAAACAAAACATTCGACGTCAAATTTGGTTCGCTACAACTTGTGCTATGAAATGATAAACGTAAAATAAGCAGATTTTTTTTGTGTAAAACTTTAAAAAAATTTTTAAAAAAAAACGTATCCACCACTGAATTGTCTTATTAGTTTATTAGTTTAGTTAGTTTTCCTCTCCTGCGTGTGTCGCGATGATCCTTCCCAGGAGCCACTCTTGAGGCGGCAGGTTGTCTTCTGCCACGACGACGAGCTGTCCCTCCTTGATGTTGTCCTGCTGCTGATGCCACTTGCCCCGAATTTGTAGGCCCAGCACATACTCCCGGAACCATCGCAGCCAGAACGTTTGCCTGACTGACGAGACAAGCCGCCATCGGCGCAAGCAACTGAGACCCGCCTGGTCCGGGGTCCGGAGTGTTGGTGCTGCGAGGAGCGGCCCGCCTGTCAGCAGGTGTCCGGGAGTTAGCGCCTCTCCGTCGCTTGGGTCCTGGCTGATCGATCCGAGAGGCCGCGAGTTCATCAAGGCTTCGATTCCGACGAGGACTGTCCGCAGCTCTTCCGCGTTGAGGAGCGCGATGCCTACCGCTAGTAGGAGTAGGTGCTTGGCAGTTTTGACACCTGCCTCCCATAGACCGCCCATGTGCGGAGCCCGAGGGGGTGTGAACGCAAATTCACATCCGCTTCTTGATGCGAACTCGCGAATCGCGTCTGCTTGCTCCTCGATCCTTTCGCGAAGAGCCTGGAAGTGGCGACTTGCTCCGACGAAGTTCGTTGCGTTGTCGCAATGAATTATTTGGGGGTATCCTCGGCGACCAATAAACCTTTGAAGAGCCAATAAAAAGGAGTTAGTGCTTAGATCTGAAACAATTTCTAAGTGAACCGCCTTGGATGCAAAGCAAACAAACAGGACAATGTTAGACTTGTACGGAGGCCTTCCTCGAAGTTTTAACGTCGTATAGACAGGGCCACAAAAATCAACGCCACATATCGCAAATGGGCGGAGAGCACGGAGTCAGTCTGCGGGTAAATTTCCCATGATTTGTGTCATCAGTCTAGGCTTGCATTTAAAGCAGCGCACACATGATCGAACTGTCTGTCTGCAGAGTTCCTGAGCGTTTACGATCCAAACACGCTGTCGTAGGATGCTCACAAGTGGAAGTTTGAATAGTGCAGATGCCGGACGTAGCTTTGCACAAAGTGGGAGCGTTTCGTCAACAGCAAGGGAAACTTGGCATCATACGATATAGGAGCGTTAGCTAGTCGCCCCCCAACTCGCAACAACGAAAATTTGCACCAAGTGCCCGTATCTTCATGAATGAAAGTTCAAACGTTGAAGACTAGGGCCAACATTGGCGCCATTACGAACTTTTTCAATTTCTATTGGATACTCGTGCTTTTGTACTATTTCAACAATTTTATGAAAAGCTTCAATGTATTCAGTCGGAGACAGAGTTTTTTCAAAAACTATATTCTTGTCTTTGCATTTTCTTATGAAGCGGAACATATCAGCGAACACCCTTAGCAGTTTAAGGTGTGACGAAATTCCCTCGATGACATCCAGCAACTCTGAAGTTTGCACAGCAGCGGTCAGTCCGACCTTAGTCTTCCTTGCCTCCTGTCGCAAGACTTCCTCTTCCAGCTCGAAATGTTCGTTTTTGGGCCAGTTTTCTTCCTCGTCCTTCAAATACGTTCGTCCAGTAAACCAGATTGACTGCCCAAGTTCGTCGACGTCACAACCTCTCGAAACAATATCTGTTCTGCTTTGTTGGTTCTGCTTTGTTGGTACATACCGCCATGTAGCTTCTCCTGACCATTCTTGAATCTCCGCTACCCTGTTCGAAACGAATATAGACAACGAAGATGGATGAGATCGAATCCAATGAAGAGTAACTTCAGAATCCGACCAGTATACTAATCGTTCGATAGGGACTTTTAATAAGGGTTTGATTCTATGGCAGAGATCTGCGAGAAGGTGAGCGGCACATAACTCAAGCCTAGGGAGCGTTTTAGTCTTGAGCGGCGCTACTTTAGACTTGGAAGTCAACAACGATGGTTTGAGACCTTCGGCAGTTTTGCTACGAATATAGACGCAAGCTCCATATGCTCTCATGGATGCGTCAGCAAAGGCATGTAACTGTACCGGTGACATCGGTTCGGTATGCACAAACCGAGGAATAGATATCTCGTCCAGTTGAGACAGGGTGCTTTTTAGCATATTCCATGCTGTTTCCAAATGTATAGGAATCGACTCATCCCAATCTAACTTATTAAGCCTGCAATATGATCTTTTCTTTAATTTCTATGGGACTTAATAAGCCGAGGGGGTCGAACAGCTTCGATGTTACCGATAGTATTTTCCGTTTTGTCGCTCGGAGACCCATGACAGATGTGTCAATTTTGAACTTAAAGGCATTTTCGCTTGGCAACCACGAAATTCCTAACGCCTTCGTTGACTCTGAATCCGAGATAGGTATTGACTTAACTGTGCTCTCAGATGCAGTGACCTCAGGTGAGTTTGAAAACAACTTTGTCAATTCAAATCCTGCTGTTTGAAGAACCTGAGACACTTCAGACTTGATCGTCCTTAGCTCCTCTACGCATGCAGCACCAGTTAACATGTCATCGGCGTAAAAGTCGGATCCAATTACGTCAGCAGCTCTAGGGAATGAAAGATTTGCTGATTCACTCAACCTTTTTAAACACCGAATAGCCAGAAATGGGGCTGGCCCAGTACCATACGTTACGATGTTGAGCTTATACAACCTCAAGGATTCAGAGGGGTCTCTTCTCCACACTATGAGTTGAAACTGCCTATCCGCTTCATGAACCTTCACTGGCGATACATCTTTTTTACATCGGCAGTCAGGGCATACAGCGGAGTAGAGTGGGTAAATCTGTCAGGATGTTAAGGCCACTTGAGACGACGTCTTGCAAGACGCATCGAAAACGACGCGTAGCTTAGTGGACGTACTCTGGGGCCTCAAAACACATTGATGAGGTATGACATAGTGTGGAGCGGAAGGAATTTTGTTGTCTGTAGGCGACATATGACCTAGGGCGAGGTATTCTTCCATGAATTCCAAGTACATGGCTTTAATGTTGGGGTCTTGAGACAACCTTCTCTCAAGCGACAAAAACCGCCGTTTTGCAACCTCAAAGGAGTTGCCTAACCCATTTGGATCGGACTTAAACGGCAGCCTTACTTCGAACCGACCTGATGGCAATAACTGAGTAGTCTTCCGATAATGGTCTTCACATAACTTGTGCTCAGGCGATAGAATTTTCTTTGGAGATGTCACTTCCTCTAGTAACCAAAACTTCTGTAGTGTGCTCTCAATCAATACTAAGGGCTCCTCACTACAACTGAAACTATTCACAACTTTTTTCGGGATGGAAGTCTTGTATCTGCCCGAGACAACCCAACCAAGAAGGGTCTTTTGAAGAGTTGGATAGTCAGGACCTTGTCTAATTTGACCAACAGCTAGCGATTCGAAAAATGATTCTGCTCCTATTAGCATATCAATTTTATGAGACTTGTAAAAGTAAGGGTCTGCTAATGGTAGGTTCTTTGGGATCTTCCAATCAGTGATATTTACCGATTGATCAGGATGATAACCGGAGATCGATTTCATGATCCAGAAATCGAAAGAGAACTCACTACCATTTATTCGCGACTTGACCACTGTGTGTACCTTTTTCTTCACTTGAGAATTGGACTCACCAATACAAAGTAAGTTGATACACGACTTCTCTCTACGGATCTGTAAGCGGTTAGCCAGTTCTACCGTTATAAAATTTATTTGGGACCCAGAGTCCAGCAGTGCTCGGGCTAACACGTAGTCACCGCTCTTTGTTCGGACACTTACGATTGACGTAGCCAAAATCACCCTGTCCAATGACGTGGCATGCAAAACATGTGACGTGGAAGGCTGATTTTGGTTAAAAGGAGGAGAGATACTCTCTTGGGGGGGTGGCAACGCTAAACTGTTATCAGTATATCTGTGGAGTAGATGTGATGCGAGCGATCGCAAGCTCGACACCTTTTGTCTTTGCATTTTTAAACAGTATGGCCCTTTCGCAGACAATTGATACATAAGGAGGCAGACTTAACAAGCTCGAACCTTTGCATGACAGCGAGACGCCCAAATGGACTACAACTTGTCAGTGAATGATCTGCTGCATTACAGTAGCTACAAGTTTGCTAAGGCTTGCTGTTGGAGGAGGAACACGAAAATGAGCCATGGTTATGTTGCTTGCTCGACACTAATTTGTCTTGCTTTGGATTAGTCGACTCTTCAGCGGATAGATGCTGATATCGGCGATTCAATATTTTCTCAAAATCGGACCAAAGCGGCAAAGCTTCATAATCGAGCTGTTCCTCCCATTTTTGTTTGGTCACTGGGTCGACTCTATTCAATACTAAATAAATCAACATTGCATTCGAAATTTTTGTATCATCTCCTATTGATAACAGTGAACCGTAAATCGACGAAACAGTATCGATAAGATTTCTCAAGGAGGATGCGGACTGATGCGATATTTTCGGAAGTCTAAACAATGTTGAAATATTATTCATAAAGATTAGGCATTCGTTATCGTAAACCTTTTTTAAGCTGGCCATTGCCTTTTCGTAGTGGCTCTCGGTGACTTGGTAAGCTTTAATTGTTCCTAAAGCTTCACCAGAGAGACAATAAATTAAATGGTTAAATTTTTCGATAGCTGGAATGCTGGCGTCTTTATGGACCAAAGTCTCGAACAGGCTGATGAAATTTTTAAACTCCGAATAATTTCCACTAAATTTAGGCAATGTCAAATTCGGAAGTCGCGCTCGAGTTGGTGGTACAGCAGCTAATCCAGAAGTTTCGCTATTGGCTGTTTTTAAGGCAGCTAAAAGCGGCATTATTTTTGCCTTGGTCACTATACATAATTCTTCCAACTCGTCGCCAAATTCATCTTCATTATCTATGTATTCTATCTGTTCTTGCAATTGATTTGCCTTATTATTTGAAGCATTTAAGTTTTCGAGTCGACATTTTAATTCTTCCTCGAGAATCGGAATCGATCCCTGTTCTAAACGGTCGTTCAAGCGGCTAATAGTTTTAACCCGATTTTGGAGCTTGCTTTTCAGCTCTTCTAGAACTGACCTATTTTTTGATTCTGTACTCATTGTACCTAAAGTTATTTATTTATTAAAATTCAAATAAAAAAATTAAATGGCGGAAAAATAATCTTCTCAATCAGACGACGACAACGAAGGTTTAATAAACTTTCGAATAAAAAAATTTTCGAATTAAACCAAAAAAAATCGATGAATATATAATATTAACAAATTAATAAATTGATGTTCGAATAGTTTATTAAATTATTTTCTGATGAGAACCACAACGAAAATGATTTAAATTGAAAATCAAGTCACGCAGTATCAATATTAATAGTGGGTGCAAATGACGCCAAAAGTATACCCGCCGAATACAGGGTAGCGCGTCACTTGGCGGTCCGCTAATCTCAGCGCGCCAAACGAAAAGGGCCCTACAACAACAACGTTTGCACCGGTGCACAAGCGAAAGCGAAAAACGAAAAGTTCACCGCTGCAGCTGCTGTATATAAGGCTTGTGTGTGTGTAATAGTGTGCGGCTTGGATTAACTTCCAACTATTAATGCGAGTTTTAGCTAGAGAGGGAGAGGGGCGACAGTGATTGCAGTAATACAATACAATAAAAATTCAAATAAATGTTGCGTCCAAAGCGGTTCAATATAGATATGTATGTATGTATGTATTTTTTTAAACAAATATATATGTATGTATATAAGTTGAATATTTTTGTGCATGCAAATCTAGCTCTACTATATTGATACGTATGTGCCAAGAATTGAAAGCGAGATGCAATTTTTCAGCACAAACAATGACCAAAAATTTAATTTGTCTTAATATCGAGCTTTCAATTTTTTGCACAAATACCTCTTTCTCCTGATTGCGGTATTTATATATAAATCCAACAGCCACTTTCCTTTGGAGTGATCCCTCGGTGATGGCTGTAATTCGGCGCAGGCAGAAAGATTTTTCGCGACCGACACGAATAGTGTTAATTCACACAATAGCGCGACGCGGGCAACAATTATTTGTTTTAAACAATAATTTTTAAGCACACAAAAAAAAATTAACAAAATTTTTGATTGCATTTTATTTGTTTGTGTCACTGTCACTGTTAATTTGCTGCCTTTATTTATTGTAATTCTTGTCCACCCGGAGGCGCCATAAATTTTCTAATTAGTTTATTAGAATTGAAAACCAAAAACTTTGGTGGCAAGATTACGTTTTAATTTGGCAGAACGAAAAGAATACGTGTTTGCGCATTGACTTCAATTATACGACAATATATTCATCTTACAATTATATGCTTAGAGCCTAGCTTAACGAAGGTTGGCGAAGGCGGGGCGAAATCGCAAAGAGCGAGAGAGAGCTTTATTGTGCTCCCGCCTTCGCCCTAAACTAACTTACACTAGACTTCAAAATTTTACATCCATTCCATGAGATTGACAAAAAACTAAGAAAATCACACAACAACCACGAAAATCGGGATCTGGGGATTCAACTCTACCATAATTTCGCATCAACAGGCTTGGAGCATTTATTATACCCGGTACCCATAGGGTACAAGGGTATTATAAGTTAGTGCCAATCGAGAATGTATGTAACAGGCAGAAGGAGGCATCTCCGACCTCATAATGTATATATATTCTTGATCAGCATCACCAGCCGAGTCGATTTAGCCATGTCCGTCTGTCCGTCTGTCCGTCTGTCCGTCTGTCCGTCCGTGTGAAACAACAGATCTCAGAGACTATAAGAGCTAGAGTTACCAAATTTGGTGACAACATTGGAATCTGTTGCACGCAGATCAAGTTTGTTTTAAAATTTGGCCACGCCCACTTCCGCCCCCGAAAAGCGTAAAAACTTTATATAAGCTATAGTCGTAATTTTGGCTTAAAGTAAATAGATAAAATAAATAAGTGGGCATTTGCGGACGTTTTCTGAAAATTTGAGTAAAATCGGATGATAAACATGGAAGTTATTAAATAATAAAGTTTTCTGTCAATGCTTCTTCTTCTTCTGAGCCACAAAGGCAGTAGCGAAAAAAGTGTTGCGTGCTTTCGAGCGCAGTATTAATTCGTAAGGCAGCTGCTTTCAGCTGCAGAATTTGTCTGTTTTGAACGTTGCTTAACATGTTTTTAGCAACATTTGTCTTCATTTGTCAACTTTTTGTTTTTTCCATGTTGGTGTGTTATTTAATTTCACGCACAATACTGGGTACCGGGTATCTCACAGTCGGTGACACTCGACTGTAGCTTTCTCACTTGTTTTTGTTTATTGTTGTGTTCTCATTATTTGCTTATCATTTTTGTAGTTATCTTGTGACAACCGTGAAATTTTACGAATGAAACAAAAAAGAAGGTATTGATCTGAGGAAACTTTGTGATGAGGGCAAAACGTTTCGGGAAATTGGTGGCATTACTGGTAGTGTACACTCTTGTATACAAAGAGATCCTAAAATGTGATTTTATGTGAAAAAAAAGCTTAACCCATTTTGGGCCAAGCTGCAAAAATTTTTGAATTTCTTTTTGAAAATGACTTTTTTTGGGTAATTAGGGCCCCCTAAACTCAAATCCGTCGTCAGAATTTCGCTATCTTCTATAGTTTCGCCGATATCGGCTGTTCGAGAAGTCGAACAATGGCCGTTTTCTGAATTTTAGCTTTTACACAAAAAGTAAATAAATATTAGAAATAATGATTGAAAATAAGCCAACAATTCAGTGGATCAAACTTTTATTTATTTTTACCGTATGCAGTTGATCTTGTTGTGCTAGTTTTTTTTAAAACTGATTACACATTATACATATTTTACGCATTTCACATCATTTTTAACGTATACAGCGAATATTTTTGTGTTTGTTTTTTAACTGATTACATATTTTACATATATGCCACATATTTTATCATATTTTTAAGTGTATGCAGTTTATCGTATTGTGTTGGGCTATTTTGAAGCGTGGTGGGTGGCAAAGCACGTCTTGAGGTGCAAGTGCACTTGGCACTTATTGCACATTCTAAGATTCTAGAACGGATAGCCAAAATGGCCAATACCACTTCTTTGAACGTATCGAAATGCGGTAATTCGAAACAGCGTTGTCGTGGAGATCTACGCCACCCATAAACATATTGTACTGTCGAATTAATTGTGGCTGTTCAATAGTGATTTGCCCTTCTTGTTGTTTCTGTCTGCGTGTAGTCATTACGGTTGGGTAAACTCCAGTGAAATTTGACAACAACGTAACCTCACGTTTGTCCTGCCAACGACAGCAGACAATCTTGTTGCTTGAATCAAATTTTGCATCATATGCCCCTAAAAAGATAATAAGGTTAAAAATAATAAGTACCGCAGTTTTACCAAAGCAAAAGAAATTTCTGAATACCTTTTGGCAATGCCTTCCCGGTATTCAAATCAGGGGCCGGACGGCCCATGCGATTACTCCGCACAGTTCCTGTAGCGCATATACGTTCATCAGCCAATAAACACATCAAGTAGTGGGATGTGAAAAGTTATCGAAATAAACTTGATGACGAGCAGGAAATTTTAGCTGACTAACCATATCCATTACGACAGAAGCACCTAGCCCGAGGTTCTTGTCATATTTATCATTAGCTCCACCTTAAGGTTGCATACGAAACACGTAGCCAGAAGATGAGGCCATGCACCAAGTCTTGTATCCAAATTTGATGGGCTTACTTTTCATGTACATTTTACAGCTATGACGCCCGAAATAGGGAAGCATTTGCTCATCTATAGCTAAATGCTCTTCAAACACACCAAATTGCATAAACTTTTCTTTTATAGTATCAAAAGTGAGCGTACTTTAGTGTACTTATCGTTGCGATCAAGATTAGTATTATCTTGAAAATGAAGATTTTTTATAGCTTTAAACATATTTCGTGGCATTGTCTGCTGAACGACTGGCAGCCCGAGCGTTAGATTGTTGGACCAATAATTGTTTATCTGTGGTAACTTGTGGTATCCAGATAAAATCAAAATGCCGATAAATCTTTTCAGCAGTACGGTATTAAAAGTTTGAGCAAAGCGTGCATCATTTTGTTGCGTGGCCTACCGTTTTGTTTCGGTTACAATTAGGTTGCATATTTCGTTATCAAAGAAATGAGCGAAAATTTCTGAAGGCGATTTGTTTTGAATTTATGTTGTAGCTGGAGTTGTAGGTGCTCCAATGGCTCCGGCGTGTTTTCGATCTCAAAAGGTAAATTAGCCCCACAGTTACTTTTTCCATTTGGGTGCTGCAAAAGCTGATGGCAATTTGTACTTACAAATCTCTTTGTCTACCGTAGCACTATCGTCCTTTTCAGCAGCTCTTTTGCCCCAACATTTTGTAAACGATTCTTTCGATTTTGCAAACGACAACGAGCTGATGTTGACGGTTGGTCATCCTCGTCATCCTCACTGTATGCACTGTTTAAATCAGGAGGATGAAATCGAGTTGAGCGCCGAGGTATTTGCTTGACAACAGGTGCATCATCTTTGACGGAGCCCGAGCCTTGGCGATCTTTTCTGGTTTCTATTTCGAAAGTACCGGCAATTTCCTTCTCCAACGATTCATTTGCTTTCAAATCCTCCTCATCAATGTCTTCTTCATCAGTAATCCCATCGAAAGCCTCCGGTGGAATTGCGATAACTGTTCCTATTTCGTCATCGGTATCACTTTGTTGCAGCTGTTTTATTACTTCTGCTATCGAAAGTACTTTACGACGGCGTGTTTTGGAGCTCCCAATCGAATTAGATTTTTGCAAGCTTTTATCCATGACTAATAAATCAAGCCGGATAATATGACACTTTACTTTATAAAAAGGTACGCAAAATTACTCAAATATTAGCACTCTTCACTATTTTAATTTTAATTGCATTGTGCGCGATCCCAACTGTCATTACTAAATGATTGATGACAACTACGCAATAGAGTAAAACACAAGCAAACTTACGAAAATATTAACTGCTGGCGCTAAACATGATGAAACAAGCTCCCGAATAACCAACAATAGAATAAAACACAAGCGAACATACAAAAATTTAACTGCTGGCGCTAAACATGATGAAACAAGCTCCCGAATAACCAGCTGCACTCTCATATCTTGTAATGTTTAGTTGTACGCTATGGCCATTGTTCGAGTTTTCGAACACCTAACTTTGAACGCTCCGAAATTTTTTTTTGTGCTGGAGTCATATGTTACTTTACCAAAACCCTTTTGGACCTTTTCCTTCAAAAATAATATACTTTTGAAAAAAATTTTTTTTTTTATATGTCACATTTTTCTGTTAGAAAATTGGTCTAAATGTAAGGTTTTTTTCAACCCCCCCTCGGAACGTCCATGAAGGACAGAGGGGGGCAATCTCATTATTTTCTGAAAGACAACAAAATTTTTTTATAATACTGCATCATTGCATTTTGCATAGCGTATACTTCGTCATAGAAAAAAATTGAGTTGAAAATAGCAAAAATTGCTGTTCGAGAACTCGAACAGAGGTTCAAAATGGGCCTCATTAGAGTTGGTATATTTTTCAGGTTATTTACCTTTTTTAAATTTATAATATTAAAACAAATTTTACTTAACTTTTAATTTTGTACTTTATTGCCAATGAAATTTCCAACAAAATGAGGTGTCACTCATTTCAATGAGAAAAAAACCAGCAGAGGTACCCACTGGTCTGTAAGTCACGAAGATAATAAATTATGGTTCTATAGAAATTTGTATGCAAGTTATATGAGACATTATTTAGGCGCTTTTACCCGATTTATAAACACCTTTGAGCCTTTCCAAATACCTGTGACAGACCCGAGATAAATCTGTGGTCAGCTATTTCTGTCAAACAGGCCTCAAAATCATTCCCACCCAGATCACGGATGCTGTAAACATCCAAGCCAATATTGTAAACATCGGAGTCCCAAGCGAGCCCTGAGTCCGCTAACTTCAACAAAAAGATCCCCAAGGCGATCCCTAAAGTCCGCTAATGTAAACACCGATTTCCGGCCAAGTTTGGATTTCAAATTTAATTGGCAAATTGCATCATCCTATATTCCGACTCTCTTGAGTCGTTCTCTTAACCAATTTTTAGTCATTCTCTTTATCAATTTTTAGGGATAAATCTCTTAGACGAGGTTTGATTATTGATCATTGAACCAGAGAGCCGTCAGTCAGTTTTTGAGATCCGATTGGAGCAGTTGAAAAAATCGAGTGATAGTATATGAGCAGGGAATAAAATAAGTTCGGCCTATTGAAAAATTGTAATAGTGAATAAGTGATTATAAAAATAAATTTTTTAAATCAATTCAGCGAGAAACTTAATTGGCGCCCAGCATGGGGCCGTGCGATTAAAAAAAATCTAAAACAAAGCTTTAAAATAAATGCTAAAAAGTTTTATAGTAAAAAGGAATTTAAAGCGGCCAAAAACCCGGTACAACCGACGAATTAATATATAGTTTGTGTTGATCAAAAGGCTAAGATGGAAAATAATTAATGAAATAATCCCCTTAAATCTCAAATTACAAAATAGTGATCGTAACATAAATTCACTGCTCGGACATTATAAAAATGAAAAAAGTGTCAAAAAAATTCATTTAAAAAAAAAACTACCGAAAGAAACATTTTAATTCAAAAAATATTTAAAAACAAAAAAATTCTTCAAAACCATCAACAATAAACATTCATAGAAAACAGGCTGGTGGGCAATCCCTCGCCACAAATAAACATTAAAAAAGAAGGAAGAGCCCAAGCTAAAATCTGAAAATCACAAAAAGAAGGACGACCCCAGTCAGGATCATCAACCAAAAGAAGGACGACCCCAGTCAGGATCATCAACCAAGAAAAGGACGACCCCAATAGGATCAGAAAACTACGAGAAGAAAAATAAGAAGGACAATTCGTGAGTGATACTATTTTTTAGTTATTATCATTATTTTATAAGAAATGTGTAAAAAATTAAATATACAAACAAAGTGGAAGACTTAATTTCTGATTTCTGATGACTCCATGTAAATCCGCCCCAAGAACATAAAAACCATTAGGCGATATCTAACAATACAATGTTAAATGTAGGAAATTTAACTAAACAATATGTAAATTTTGAATTAAATCCATTAAAGGAGGAGATCGTAAACTTAAGATCGCAGCTTTCTAATAAAATTAAAACGGTAGAGGATTATCAGAAAGAGATCGTAGATCCAAATATGAAGTGCGACACATCTTATGAAATCATCAAATCTGTCAGGGAATATAAAGGAGAAGAAGATAAATATGTAAGCTGGAGAGAATCAGCCATGGGGCAATATGCCCGAGGTAGTGAAAGGTTTTATTCTGCCCTATCTACATTATGGTACAGTTAATAGAAAATAAACCCTACTAATCAATTAAACTATTATGACCTATGGTAGAAACAAACCAATAACAGCGGAATTAAATAAGAAATATAGGAAAACAGCTCTAAGAGTTTTTTTTCATTACCGGCCTCTATGGCCAAATTTCAGATACTATTTTCTCAATGAATCCACCTGACCTACCAAATGCAATGGTTATAGTTCAGGAATTAGATAGCAACAACATGAGGGCCCATTTCGCAAATAGTTTCTCAACTAATCAAAGAAATGGTCAAACACATTTCAATCACAAGCCAAAACAACAAAACAATAACTACAATAACCAGATAAACAATAATAACACAGGTCGACAAAAATTAACCCTTTTTTTGCCGGCGAATAAAAGCCATTGATTCTGATAGATCTGAACCGGTATATTACTAGTCCGAAACTGAAAAGTTTCCATCACCCACCAATTTGGAGAAAATCGCGGTCAAAGTATCATGCACTGCTTGATTCGGCACTTTTCAAAGCTTAATAACTCCCAAACCTTACGTTGCCCAGAGCGGGTATTCAGCTTAAAAAGAGCTTTGGCCTTTTTACTTTACTTTACTTGTTTAATTAGTTTCAAAATCGGCACTTAGCTGAAAAATTTAAAAAGGCAAAACAGGCAGCGTGCCGATTTTGGAACTAATTCAACAATTTTTTAATATTTTTGTTTAAATAACTATTAATCGTCACAAAATTTGGTATCAGAAATTTTTTGAGTTGAATGTGCCATCGTCACTTTTATCTCACCTCGTTAAGAGGTGTTTTTGTTTGATATCAGAAGTTTTTAAAATGCCATGTGTATATAGGTGTCCAATTGTCAGTGTTAATTAGTATAGGTCAATACCATGTCCAGAGGTCGTTCCTATATGACTTAGCTATTATTAAAAAATTATAGCACATAGGTATGACATCTGATATTAGCTGAACGCCGGTTACCGTCACAAAATTTAGTATCTCGATAAGTGGTGTTTTTGATATCAGAAGTATTTGTTTCAAATGTGGAAAACTAACAAAAAAATCCATATATGAAGAAGTTATCTATATGGGATCATTGGTACTAATATTAATGAAAAAGCGAATTTTCGAAGATATGAGTAGTACCCCAAAAGGTGAACATTAATCTCAAGGGTTATACGGCTTGAAGTGAGTATCAAAATTGTAAGAGCCATTTAAAAAAAAAAATTAAAAAATCCTTAAAAAAATATTAATTTTAATTCTAAACTCCTAATTATAATATTTAGATAAATTTGTAAAGGCAAAGTAACTATCATTTAAAAATACCTTTCCAACGACATATAGCACGTTTCAGTAACTTTAGGCGTTCAGAAGTTATGGGCGCGAGAATTCGATTTTTTTCCTATTTTCCTGCCATAGAAGCGGGAAAAGCAAAAAGTGGATCAAATTAAAAACAAACAATTTAAAAGGTTTTTTTAAATTTAAAATATTTTACGTTTTGTTTGATGGTTTTAAAGTTTATTGCAATTTCAATTACGGCTTTAGCACGTCTCTATATGACTCTAAATGTATTTTTACATAAATGTATGTAAAGTGCATGTAAAAGGTTAGGTATGTATATGGGATCTTTGTTGCTAATTTTAATGAGTAATATCTCGAGAAAGCGAATTTTCCCAGATATGTGATATATACTAAAAGTTGAGCCATCTCAAGGGCTATATGGCCTTGAGTGACTATCAAAATCGTTAGAGCCAATTTTGAAAAAATTCCAAAAACTTAAAAAAAATTAATTTTAATTATAAATTCTTAAATATTATATTTAGATAAACTATGTTTAGGCAAAGCTATTATCATTTCAAAATACCTTTCTAACGACATATAGCACGTTTCTGTAGCTTTAATCGTTTATAAGTTATGGGCGCGGAAATCTAGCTTTTTAGCTGTTTTCCCGCCAAACTAGCGGGAAACTCAAGAAGTCGTAGAACAAAAATGTTTAGCTCGAGCTGTTTAATAGAATAAAAGTAGTTCCAGGAGTCTAAAACAAAAAATCGACAGACAGACAGACAGACAAACAGACAAACAACAGGACAAACGTTTTCATTTTGGAAAGGCCGTTAAAATCTTGTTTATTGAATATCTTTTGAACGGAGTATCGGATCAGGATGATCGAGGTGTCAATCGACGCGTATTTCAAGCCTGATCACAACAACATTAAAAATTTGGGGATTTTTGCTCCACCGGCCCCCATAGCTCAAATTTAAAAAATTTTCAATTTTGCACTTTCACTCACATTTCTCCTAAACTAATCCGTTTTTGCAGTTTCAAAGAGGTTTACAATACCTTTCAATCAAGATATAAATGGTTCTGATCGGACTATCGTAGCAGATTCTACGGCTGTATATAGTAGTCTCCTTGCGCACCACAGTCTCGGTGCTCATCGTCACTACGTGGACTGCCGTCCACAGTGATACTTTTCTTTCGCGCCTATTTAACACCTAACCCTAACAAGCCCGGGCTTGGTTTTAAATGGCCATTTGAGTGTACTGACCGTAGTGCATCCTCAACGCCCAAGATATTCACCTCACTTGCTGCTGTTAGCTCAGTGGAAATTTTAACATCAATCGGTCCCGATTTGACTGTCTCATTTTGATGAGAAAGATCTGTAACCACCAACGGCGCCTTCGCAAAGAATTCCATCGGAGGTAGAAGTGCTTGTGCCTCCCGATTGTAGTATGTCTCTTGAAATCTTGCATACATATCATACAAGACAGCACAACGGATTTCTTTTTATTTAATATTCAAATCCTCATAGGGATAAACTTCTGAATTCGGATATACTTTTGCATTTCTCAAATTGTTTGTAATAAGTTGTCCATTTAATGTAAATGCAAGAACAGCGAATCGTGGACGTTCCCTGTATGACGAACGCTTGACATTCCACATATGATGTGTTCAGTAGCATTTTTAAAGGTACCGAAAAACTGAAATGACCTCCTGAAGGAATATTGTCTCCACCACTTCATCCAGCATTGCGATAAAGTGTTACTTCCTGTTCCCCAACTGAGAGAAAATTCTTAATTGTCTGACGATTTCCGTTCCTTTCAAATCATATCTAAGCTCATCGAGAAAATAAGCCATGCAGCTATTTTTGAGCATCCCGCTGACATTATTAGTACTGCTTGCTCCTGTATTTGTGACAATAATTTTGCTAAGTGTTCCCTCAAAGTGGAAAAAAAGTTCAGATGGAAGGACATACATATCTTGGTTCTGTATTGTGGTACGAACTTCATCATTTGTCTGAAATTTTTGTTGATACGGATAATAAGAATGGTATTCTTTTTTAATGATACTCTGATCATTGACAGGCTTTTCTTGAACATAAAAAATTTCATTCATTTGAAAATTAGTTTTTTAAACTTTATTGTATATTATTTTTATTTTTTATCAGCTTTAGATTTGATAATGTTATCAATGGAGCGATGTGCAGGCTTTTTATTATAGATAATCATATTGCTGATCTCAAGTAAAGCCGAATCGAAATAGTTTCTCTACGCAAATTAACTAAATCTCCGTTCTGATCAGTTATCCGTACTTCGAGCGTGCTTATTTCTCTGGTGTTGACAGGTAAATAAATCCAATTTCGTGGTGTCATATTCATTTTATAACCAGAGGGAACATTGATTCCTAATTCATGAATCATGTGATTTTGTTTATTCCCCACATATGACTCACTAATTATGTTGCATTCAATCTGACTGAATTTATTTTAGAAATATTTACAGGATTATCTGAGATGTTCTCTGGGCTGGAGGAGAAGAAAGTCACACACGAAAATTGCGCGCTCCGATAAATTGAAGATTTTCAACGGATACAGCAACGTACTATTTTCTCAAATAAGATATAAAAACGTATAAGCCTACACTCTACAAATTGAAGATCAAATTCGAAACAATTGTGCAGCTTTTGTTTATATATTTAACAAAAACTGCAAGAAGACGCCTGCCACAAGTAAAACCACAACAACACTTAAACAACCGTATTTTTGAAGAAGAGAGAGAGGGAGGAGAACGATCATAATACATACACTGCGAGAATACATCGAGCTCCAAAAATGTCTTCGTCAACGGCCTCTAAGCGACAACGCAACAACGCTGGGACTGCAAGTGAGCGCAGCTCGGATGCCCCTTCTCCTCAGCTTATGGCCTTGTTTACGGTGCGCCTCCAAGAGCACGCGGGTCAGATGTCCACATCTTTAAGCGAAAGTCTGAAGAAGCACACCGACCAAATTGCCACACCTGGTGCGGGAGAACGAGGCGCGCATCCTCAGCAGCCTTACGGAGCGCCTGGACCTAATCGAGGGTGAGGTTAAAAAGACGGAAGAGAGGGTTTTATGCCTAGAACGCGAAGTAGTTGACCTACGCGCGCAACGGAGCAGCTTGATGAGCGGGTCGAGCACCTGCAGCGGGAGATTGCGGACATGCGTGCAATGAGAGAGTGGGCAGCGTGGAGGCAAAACTCGCTGCACAAAAATACATTGCTAACAATAATGTGTTCGACTTGCGTGTCCATGGCGTGCCATATGTGGAAGGGAAAACCTACGGACACTTTTCAATCAGCTCTGCTTTAATCTGCAGCTCACACCTCCACCGCGCGTCCGAGACATTTTCGAGCACGCAAACCACAAAATCCAATGTTGACCCCGTCATTATTGTCAAAATGGACAACGAGCGAGAGAAGATCGCGGTTCTTCAAAAAATTGGGGCTTTATCGTAGAGAAGCAAAAGCCCAACTAAATTTGAAATTTGTGGGAATTGACTCAGAAGCTCTGATCTATGTCAATGAACAGCTGATACGAGATAATTATCTCATATTTAAAGAGGCGATGCGACTAAAAAGCGGAAAGTTCTTGCTGCTGTTTTACTCGACGCGGAGCTGTTCATGTGCGCTGTAATGGGAGCGAGAGCATACAGTGCATTGAGAGTATGGAGGAGCTTTGCGCTTAAGCCCTGATAAGGAAACACCGACGGCCACTCTCTTTGCGCGCAATTGAAAATATTAATGCAGAAGTTTCTGAGGCCAGGTCATGGCGCTGGAGAGCTTTCGCTCTTAAATATAATTTTTTCTCTTAATTAAGTTAAATATAGTATTAGATAAATGTCCCTTATTTAATAGTTCTTTTTGTTAGTCATTATAGTTTTTGCTGAGTATGCGCCTAAAATATTATAATATTTTTTAATCCATGCAGGATGATATAGGAGCTGGTAGTATTATAAAGATATTAAGCGATTACAAAAAGGGTATGAAGGTGGTGCATATAAATGCCCAGAGTTTATTGAAGAAGATTGATGAGTTTAGGTATATGTTTAAACAATCGAATGTAGATGTGATATGTGTTTCAGAGACCTGGTTTATGTCCGATATGTCTGATTTGTTAGTAGCTTGTGATGGTTATGTATTGTATCGCTCGGATCGTGTTAGTCATGCTGGAGGTGTAGCCGTTTATGAGTAGGAAACTTATATGTAAAGTTAAATGTAAACATCGGATGACAGTTTAATTGAATATTTATTCATAGAAGTGGACAGCAAATTTCAAAATAAGAAAGCTCTTATTGGATGTATATACCGTCCAAACCGCCTAGTGGACTTTACGCCTCTAGTTGGCGTCATGAGCGAGTTGACAGTTTCCTACGCGGATATTATAGTTGCTGGTGACTTCAACAGTAATATTCTTAGAGAAAGTCGACTTTTAGATAGTTTTGAGGCAATTGGACTGTATACTGTTAATAAGACGACCACGACGCATTTTAGTAATTTCTGTGATACTCTTCTTGTCATATTTTTATCAGTGACCCTAAAAAATGTTATTATATGACCAGGTTATAGTACCAGTATTTTCAAAACATGACCTCATTTTTTAACATATGACATACGACTTGACTATACTGAAGAATCGTTTAATTATAGAGGTTACAATAGTTTTAATTACAATGAGCTACTGGAGGAATATAATGCTTGTGACTGGTGTCCTATTTATCAAAGTCCTTATGTTGGATGTCAGTTGAGGTCTTAAATAATAATTTGCAATATTTGTTTAATAAATGTGTGCCTCTTAAAGAAAAAGTCATAAAACCTAGACAAAATCAGTGGTTTAGCTCTGAAATTAGGAGCCTCATATATGAGCGTGATCAAGCCTACAAAAAGTGGAAGCGCTATAAAACTGAAACTCACAGAGGACTGTACAAATTGGCTAGAGCTAAGGTTTCGAAACGAATAAAATATGCCAAATGTGAACATTTTAAATATAAGTTTGAACACGTTACATCCACAAAACAAACTTGGAGGGAAATTAATAAGTTAGGAATAGGGAAATCTAGACGAATGGCTGACCACTGTGTTGATGTAGAGGAACTATGCCGAGCTTTCTCTCATCTTGATGTACCTGAGGCTAGATGCAATAAATATTTGACATATCAACCATACTGTGATAATAGTTTTAGCTTTGTGTGCGTCAATGAATGTGATGTCTTAGAGAGTATCCTTAAAATAAAATCAAATGCCGAAGGTATAGACGCTATTAACCCTAAATTTGTAAAACTTTTGTTACCACTACTTCTTCGTCATATAACTTATATTTTTAATACAGCCATTACAACGTCCACTTTCCTTCAATTTGGAAAAAAGGCTAAAATTATTCCGATAATGAAACCTAATAAGGATTACAGGCCCATTTCAATTTTACCTTCCTAGGCAAAGTTCTTGAAAATTTAATATCTGTCCAAATGCAGACTTTCCTCGAGCGTAACTCGTTACTTTCAGAAACAATCAGGGTTTAGAAGAAAAGGAGCTGTATAAGTGCAATAACAGACATTGTTGAGGACATTCGTCGCCAACTAGACAATAACTGTGCAACATTTCTAACTCTCCTTGACCACAGCAAAGCATTTGACTCAGTGAACCACAGCATACTTAGTACCAAACTAAAAATCTTTACAATTTTACAAATAGTGCTGTTGGTTTCATCTGTCGTATCTTGCTGGCAGGCAGCAAGCAGTAGTTTCTGGAAATTGTATATCAAGTTTCAGCGAATTAAGTAGGGGAGTTCCTCAGGATCTGTTTTAGGACCGTTATTGTTTTCTATATGTTAATGATTTGCCTAGTGTCTTGTCCGGTTGTGAAGTACATTTATATGCAGACGATGTTCAGGTTTATATTAGCAGTCCGGTTAATCAATTAAATGTTTGTGTAAGTAAAAGTAATGATGTCCTTTATCTTATTGACAACTGGGCGAAAGATAATGGCTTAAGCATAAATCCTTCAAAATCAAAATGCATAGTAATTAGTAAAAACCAATAGAAACTACACAAAAAAAAAACTATGTAAAATCAACCTAGAAAATAGTTAGAATACTATGTAAAATTTTGCATATTTTGTTGTTGGTTTTTTTCAAGTGCGTGTACACACCAAAGGAAAATATATGTAAATCAACCAAAAAATAGTAACATACTATTTGAATAATTTGCATGTATTTTGTTTTGCTTTTCTGCCTAAGTATGTACACACCAAAAGTATGTTTTATGTTAACCTACTATGAAAATAGTAAAAATACTGTTTTTTTTTTCTCATGTATTTTGTTGTTTTCAAAGAGTACTATTAATATAGTACTAGTCCTAACATGTGTTATGTCCCAACCATTTGATATTGTTAAAAATACTATTAAAATAGTTGAATGTTTGTTTAAATAATTTTTTATAATAAAGAACTTAGCCATTCTTGTCGACAATGTTTCTTTTGAAAAAGAAAAAAATATATAATATAAAAATATAAAAACAACAAAAAAAAAGTTGGCGCCGAGAGTGATCCGAACCCTAATTTACGGTTTCTAAGCGTACACTCTATGCCCTGAGCCAACCGCGAGCTGTACGACAGAATGGCTAAATCTAGAGTTTGAGAGAACTTGAACAAACTGCCCAATTATGTATTAGAGTACTAGACGTTAATGTTTGGTTTGCCTCCGTGGTCCAGTTGGTTGGGCGGCCGGTGCATGAGTTCTGAGACCCCGGTTCGATTCTAGGTCGTGGAGTTGGTTCTTAAATGTGAGTATCCATTTAATATGAATTCTTTACTGCTTAATATGATTAAATAACAAATAACAAATTGTCACCCTATAAATACAAATTATAAAAATTTTCTTTCACAAGGAATTTCTTAACTTTAACAAAAACTTAATGAAATAATGTTATGAATTGAGAAATTGAATCTTAATTGGGGAATGTTGAGTCTATACATGAATAAACATGTAAATGCGAAATTTTTAATGGCCGATATACTATTATTTTGGAATTCTACTATTAAATAGTAAAACAACTATTTTTCTTGTGTAACCTACTAGTATATGGTTATCTTACTATTTGGGGTAAGTTAACTATTTTTCTTAGGTTAGCGCGGTTTTAACAATAAAATAGTTGATTTTACCTAGACTTTACCCAGACTTTTTTTTTGTGTGTAGTCAAAATGGATTAATACATGTTGCGAGTTTGTTTTTAAATAATATTTCTTAATCTAACAATTTACTTATAAATATTTTAATGACATTTTGATTTTGTTACTTATTTCTATATTATTTTGTTTTATTGATTTTGTATTTTGTTTTATACCTATATTATCTATATTTCGTTTACTATTTTTGTTTATTCTATTTTAAATATTCTTTAATTTTAATTTAAACTGAGTTGCGCACCTAATAGTCTTTAAGTTATGTGGGAGGTTGTTCCAGAGGCGGATAGCATTTGTAAAGAATTGTCTGCTGGAGACTAGAGATTTATATCTTGGGCATCTGAAATTATTAGTCCTTGTGGATGTTGCAGAGCAGAGCTTATTGTAGAGATACGGTGGTTGCCGAGTTGTCACAAAATTATGGAAATATATAAGAGTCCTATAATCTATCCACGAGGTCAAGTTTAAGTCAAATAATTTACTGGTCAAGTGGGATACATGGTCAAGTCGATTTAGTTTAAACACATATTTAAGTACACACAAAAAAAAAGTCTGGGTAAAGTCTATGTAAAATCAACTATTTTATTGTTAAAACCGCGCTAACCTAAGAAAAATAGTTAACTTACCCCAAATAGTAGGTTACACAGAAAAATAGTTGTTTTACTATTTAATAGTAGAACTCCAAAATAGTTGTACATTGACCATAAAAGGTCGCATAACCAGAAAAATGTTGTTTAACCCCAAAAAAATAGTTGACTAACTATAAAATAGTAGCGGTCCCAGAAAAATAGTAGCTTACCTAAAAAAAATAGGAGATTGTCTATAAAATGGTAAAATTCCCCAAAAATAATACTACTCCAGTAAAATAGTTTATAAATATTTTATTTTGTTGTATTGTATTAATAAGCTACATGATATATTTTTACTTACATTTACATTACATTTTACCTACATTTTCATAATAATATACATATGGTCTTTTTTAAATAATAGTAACAATAATAATAGGTATCTTAAAATATTGTAATAACTAATAATATTTAGCAGCATAAAGCCACAGTTCAGCATTAGCTTAGCCAGAGTCCTATACCATTGCGACCGAGGTGCTCACGTTGTGCTCCATGTAGAAGGCGCTGAACACCTCGAGACACGAATAAAGGATCGGCAAATTTAGAAACCAGAAGAATTGAGTTTTTTCAATGCCAAAGACTGCGCTTAACACGGCAATTAGTACTAGGACAACAACGGCCATTAGCATACATACTGTAAAGGTCTCGTAGACGCGCGGCAGGATGCCCTTTTTGTGGCCCACGAAGCCAGTGGATTCTGGGAATAGATAAACGAATAGCAGGAAAATGAACAATGACAGATTGAAGAACAGAAACACGTGGTTCCAGAGGCCCTGAATGAGGGAGGTGTTGATGCACTTTACATAGTAGCTGTTGGGATAGAGCAACAGCACCTTGTTGCTGCCTATCGACAAGGGCAGTAGCATTGCAGCACCTTCGGCCACAGCCAGGGTGAAGGTGCAGAGCTAAAAGCTAATCCAATAGACCAGCACCTCATCCTCTTCGTTCGAATAGAGATCGTCACGTGTGTTACTTACCTTTTAAAACCGGCAACATGGCAATAAAGTCCCACTTCTCCAGAAGCACCTCCAGCTCGTCTTCAGTATCACTCATTTTAACCGCAAAGGGCACACAAACAAAGAAAATCTGAAATTTACTCTAAGACTCTAAGGCACTACGACGCAATAAGAAAACCGTGTGTATATAGTGCCGGCACTTTATCCGTTGCATGATAGAGATGTCACTCTGACAACGATATATATGAACGATATATATTACGCTTTGTACTACGGACGGATAAATTGGTTTTAAAACCGTTCCCGAATGTAATGGTTTGATAAATTTGTATATTACACCAAATAGTATATTATATATTTTACTTACATCATAGGAATAAGTAAATGTGGATTTAAAAGAAGTAATATTTAAACGCTTGCAGCGATAGGGTGTATCGATATTGGTGCTCCAACATCGATATATCCTATCGTTGCAAGCCTGTAACGCCTAGTATGTTACTCAGTTCAACGACACTTGTTTCTAAGCAGTGAGAGAGAGCGAGAGTACAATATATCTCGAGAAATTTCGACCTCTCGCTATCTCTTACTGCCCAGAAACACTTTTCGGCGATCTGAATCGGCTTAAATATTGCCAATTGTAAAGCCTGCAGGAACAAAAAAGATGAGAACAATGAAAATATTTCAATTAAAATATCTGTTGGCAGAAATTGTCAAATTCTATGTTACAATAGTAGTTCTTGCACCACCAAAATAGATGAGAAATATTTTGTTGCTATTTTATAGTAATTGTACTAAAATCTTCGCCAGAAAAGCAACAAAAACACACGGAAAACATGGCACTATTTAAATAGCAGTCTAACAATAATTTTGTCAGAAAAAACTTCAAATGGTCTTATTAAAATTTTTAATAGTAATTTAACATTTTATGATAGGACTTGTACTATTTTAATAGTACTCTTTGAAAAACAACAAAATACATGAAAAGAAAGAGCATTGTATTTCTTACTATTTTCCATAGTAGGTTAACATAAAACATACTTTTGGTGTGTACACATTTTGGCAGAAAAGCAAAAACAAAATACATGGAAATTATCAAATAGTATGTTACTATTTTTTGGGTTGATTTTACATATTTTTTCTTTGGTGTGTACTCACTTGGCAGAAAGCCAACAACAAAATATATGCAAAATTTTTACATAGTATTCTAACTATTTTTCTAGGTTGATTTTACATAGTTTTTTTTTTTGTGTGTATAGAATTTAAAGCTACTGTCAACTTATGCATATCTCTAGTGTCGCAATGACCAAAGATCTCTACTCCATAAAAAAGAGTGGGAATTAGAATGGCTTTTGATATAAGCATCCTGATTTGCTGTGGTAAAAAGTCTTTAGATGGAGAGAGCTGACGCAACAAGCCATATGTTCGACCAGTTGCTTTGGAAATATGTTGACTCCAGCTCAAGGTATTATTAAAAGTAATACCAAGATTGGTTGCCGACTCTTCATATTTTATAGGCTTGTTACTAATTGCAAGGCTTTCTAAACATCTACACAAAAAAAAAAAGTCTGGGTAAAGTCTAGGTAAAATCAACTATTTTATTGTTAAAACCGCGCTAACCTAAGAAAAATAGTTAACTTACCCCAAATAGTAAGATAACCATATACTAGTAGGTTACACAAGAAAAATAGTTGTTTTACTATTTAATAGTAGAATTCCAAAATAATAGTATATCGGCCATTAAAAATTTCGCATTTACATGTTTATTCATGTATAGACTCAACATTCCCTCAATTAAGATTCAATTTCTCAATTCATAACATTATTTCATTAAGTTTTTGTTAAAGTTAAGAAATTCCTTGTGAAAGAAAATTTTTTATAATTTGTATTTATAGGGTGACAATTTGTTATTTGTTATTTAATCATATTAAGCAGTAAAGAATTCATATTAAATGGATACTCACATTTAAGAACCAACTCCACGACCTAGAATCGAACCGGGGTCTCAGAACTCATGCACCGGCCGCCCAACCAACTGGACCACGGAGGCAAACCAAACACTAACGTCTAGTACTCTAATACATAATTGGGCAGTTTGTTCAAGTTCTCTCAAACTCTAGATTTAGCCATTCTGTCGTACAGCTCGCGGTTGGCTCAGGGCATAGAGTGTACGCTTAAGAAACCGTAAATTAGGGTTCGGATCACACTCGGCGCCAACTTTTTTTTTTTTTTGTTTTATATTTTGTATTATTTATTTTTTCCTTTTTACAAAAGAAACATTGTCGACAAGAATGGCTAAGTTCTTTATTATAAAAAATTATTTAAACAAAACATTCAACTATTTTAATAGTATTTTTAACAATATCAAATGGTTGGGACATAACACATGTTAGGACTAGTACTATATTAATAGTACTCTTTGAAAAACAACAAAATACATGAGAAAAAAGTAGTATTTTTTACTATTTTTCATAGTAGGTTAACATAAAACATACTTTTGGTGTGTACATACTTGGGCAGAAAAGCAAAACAAAATACGTGCAAATTATTCAAATAGTATGTTACTATTTTTCTGGGTTGATTTACATATATTTTTCCTTTGGTGTGTACGCACTTGACAAAAAACCAACAACAAAATATATGCAAAATTTTTACATAGTATTCTAACTATTTTTCTAGGTTGATTTTACATAGTTTTTTTTTTTGTGTGTAGTGCTATAAATATAAGATCACTCTTGTCGCACTAGGATATTAAGAAATAAATAAATAAATAAATAAATAAATTTCTCTATCATTTGGTCTTAATTTTCGTTTATTAAATCCGAATAGCTGACCAATAGATCGTTCGTGATTAAAATAAACTGTTTCATTTTATGTGACAACTTGAACTTGAAAGGTGTTGTTGTTGCATTCTATTTTTATTGTGTTATGAAGCTCATACTGTTTAAGCTTATTAATAATATATTTTGTAATATCTTCAGTTTTCAGTTATATCTGATGTGTTTCCAGTTAAGGCAATTGTTAATGATGTTCTCATTATGAAGCTTGAGAGTTGACCGTCTTTTTGTCATTCATCTCATTATACTTATATAACTATTTATTCGAAAATAAAGATCAAAACCCTTCATGGACCGTCCAGTTTTCAAATCATCATCCTTAGAGATTATTAAAAATCCAAATTTACCTTCCCAACATTTTCGTGAAATATTTATAAATGTATTATAATCCATGTCACTATTTACATGTTGCACATGTTTAAGTCATCTTGTTTAAACATAATAATAAAATTCGCATTATCACGAATTAAATGTTTTGGAATATGGGTAAACGTTTGTGACAAATAGAATGAATCTATATTTCTGTGACGGCCAATACAGAAATAGTTTCTTATATTTTCTTTCTTTTCAGTTGCTATATCATCAAAAATCATTAATGAGTTATTTTTAGCTTCGTGCGGTGACAAAACTGCATAATTTTCTGAGAATCTGTAAGATCCCATCCTTTTGTAAGGTTTAATAAGTTTTCCAAATATTCATATTTCGGTTAATATAAGCTCTATGAAAAAATGTAAATATTTTCAAATTTAAGACCATTTGGACTCTCAATTAATCTTAACATCACATTCGTTTTTCCACAATTGGATGGACCGACAATTAATGCTCTAATTGTGTTCAGTAACAAAGAGCTGTGACGCATGTGTTTTTTACCACCATGTCCACCACCTTCAATATTTCTTACTGTAACGGTTTTATTTTGTCTTAATAAACGCATATTTTAGAATTAAGTACTCCAATCAATGAAAATCATTCGATAATTAAGGTTGATATAAAATGGGCAAACATTTTTATAACTCAATTAGTCATAAACCAAATGTCAAAAAGGGCACTGGGCTAGTTAATAATATAATAAACGGACTACCATTTGAGGCTCATTTACCTGGTTACAATTACTGTGGACCAGGTACAAAGCTAGAGAAGCGGTTAGCACGCGGCGATCGTGTGATCAATGATCTTGATGAGGCGTGCAGGTTACATGACATTGCCAATTCAAATAGTAAGGACTTATCTGAACGACATAAAGCAGATTCGATTTTGATTGATAGGGCTTGGAATAGTGTAAAAGCAGTAAATACTAGTATTGGTGAGAGAGCTGCAGCATATTTTGTGACAAATATGATGAAGCTAAAAAAAAAGTTTGGTATGGGAACAAAGCAACAGAAAAAGAAAGTAGTGTGAAAGTGAAAGTGAATGCAATTAAAGTTGCACGCAAGGCAGTAAATAGCTCAATGGGATGCAGGAAAAATGTTTTAATTCCACGGGCTATAACCGTCCCCAAAGTTGGAGGTTTCTTACCCCTGGTCCCTATTTAAACAGCCCTTAGTTCTGTCGGCAGTTTAGCGTCTGGAAGTGCAGCAATAGACTATTAATAACGCAAAGAATGCCAAGGCACAACTTCAGGAAAACCAGAGGCACAAAAGAAAAATGGAATCGGTAGCATTAGGGAGGGATTGTATTTAATACCATATAAAAGGGCTATGGTATATCATTTTCAAGTGTGCTGCCCAAACGAGCGCTATCTAATATTGATATATTGAAGTTTGCGATTAAAATATTACACATTTTGAGGTGTTTTTATGAAAGACGAGTTACCAAAATTTCCACGAAAACTGGAGTGTGGAATAGTTAATTTAGCAGACTCAACTTCAAAAGGAACGCATTGGGTGGCGTACTTTTATAAAAGCTCAGATAAAAGCTCAGGTATATGTTGTTACTATGACAGCCTCGGCAACTTAAATCCGCCATTAGAAGTAATTAAATACTTGGGAAAAACATCAGATATAATTATAATCAATTTAAAAATTCGGGAACTGCGGACATTTGAGTCTTAAATTTTTGTTAGAATGCAATTCAACAAATGCTCTACCTACTTAACAATGAGTATGTAATCTGAGTGTGAGGTTGTATCCTTCGAATTCCCTTCTGCTCTCTGACGGGTATAAAATCTGCTGGCTCGACTAGGAAATATGTCACTCAGAACGCAGCCTCAACAGCAGCAACTCCTACCGCACCAGAAGATTACAAAGCACTACCACCAGCTCCATCAGCTTCATCAGCGCCACCAGCTCTACCAGCTCCAACAGCACCACCAGCTCCATCAACGCCACCAGCTCTCCACCAGCACCAACAAAATGAACGCTAAGACCACCTCAGCCTCAACTAACGTATTCAACCCGAGCACCAATTTGCCGGTTGGTGTTACACAGGAGGATGTCAATGCCCTATTGCGGGACATTGAGGAGGATCCTTTAATGCTTGCGCTTAACTCTTACAGAGTGAAGAGCAAAATAGCGTTTAAGGACCTCCAGACGAATATGGACTTTGACATTTATAGTGCCAAAAGAGTGTACGGACAACTCGGGTCAAGTATTAAAGTGGAGCTGGTAACCAAATATGTATACCTGCCAGACAGATATACAGATATGCAATACGATTTTTTAATGTATTTTTAGAGCAAAAATATTTCTTTATTAAAAGGGATAATGGTAATGCAGAGTTTGGAACTAGAACTTAACATTAAAACAAGGATATGTAAAAATGTATTAAAATATACACATTTTAATTTTTAATGGGAAATGGGAAATGGGGAATATTTTTTCAGCACATTCATATTTTCAGCTTGATGAAACAAATAATTAAATTAAATAATAAATAATATTTTTCTTAAGGAAATGGGAAATATTTTTTAGGTTTTATTTTTAGCTTCAAACAACAAAAAGAAATAATAATAAAATATATTAAATTACATTTTTTTATTAGGAAATGAGGAATATTTCTTTCAGGTTTTATTTTCAGCTTAAAAAATAAAATAAATAAATATATAAAAATAATAAATTAAATTTTTTAATGTGAAATGGGGAATATTTTTTAGGCTTTTAGTTTTAGATGTTAAATAGGAAATATGTTAATTTTCTATCAGGCTGATTATCCGATCAGGTAATCAGATCAGGTCTATTTAACTGAACAGCCTATTCTGATTATCCGATCAGGTAATCAGATCAGATCTGATTAACAGGTCTGATTAACCGATCAGTTAATCAGATCAGGTCTATTAAACTGAACTGCGTATTCGATAAGGTCTGATTAACCGATCAGGTAATCAGATCAGGTTTATTTAACTGAACACCCTATTCTATTAGGTCTGATTAACCGATGAGGTAATCAGATCAGGACTGATTAACAGGTCTGATCAACAGGAATGATTAACAGGTCTGATCAACAGAAATGATTAACAGGTCTGATTAACAGGTCTGATTATCCGATCAGGTCTGATTAACCGAACAGGTTTTATGTGATTGTGATTAATAAATTATTTCACAGTGCATTCTTAACCTCAAGGGTGTAAAACCAACTAACATTTTCCGATTTGAATTGTTTTATCATAATAAATCAAAATATGTTATCGCAATTAAACAAAACTCGAATGCTCTTAAAAAATTTTATGAATTAATTCAAATCAAAAGCCAGAATATTATTGAGTTGGAAGAAACCTTTTAACGAAATTGTTAATAATAACAAAAACTTAAGTAAAATTTGGCAAAGAGAATAGAAATATTACAACTGAATTAGACATTGCTGACATCATAACAAATAAGAAAAGTAGTAGTACTTTTATTTTACAGTGCGACTAATCAAAACTGAAACCCTAAATAAGATGATAAGAAGCCAATGGATTGGGGGTTAAAAAGTGGAGACATGAACTTAGAAGATAATGATGAAGATGAACAGTTCTATTCACAACCAGCTATAGATGACTCATCATTAATACTAACGGATCACGACTTGTCTCACACATCACCTACATTAACAAGAAAAGTGTCTCCTCACACATCAACTGCGTTACCGAGTCAGCCCTTAATATAAAACCAATCCCTATTGCTTGAAAAGAGTTCAAAAATTTGAACATTAGTGAACTTTCATGGGGCACGCCCTAGACAAGACTTATGGTCCATTTAAAAATGATAATGGCCAATTAATGATGGGAAATAATCAAATAAATGTTACAAATAATACGATTGAATTTGATGATGATTTGAACTGGCGTCTCACTAGTGGTTTATATTCATTTTACTTTCCACCATCTACCAAAAATTACAATACAAATGACCTAGAAATATACAAAGAAATTTTACTAAAACCAATGTGTTCCGGAAAAATTTTAATCCAAATGGACAGGTAAAAGGAACAAGGGCAGTGAAATATACAAAAATTATAAAACCACTTATATCGACTAAGTCACCCGTCGCCGAGTCCACACCCAATCGTGTCAATGAAATTGTAAGTGGAAAAGGATTCATGACATTGGAATCAAATAAAATTATATTTATTGGGACGATCCGAATGAGTTGGTGGAACGGCTTTAACTCTTATAAGCTTCACAAGCTGCAGGAAACATGAATCACTCGAATGAGATCACATCAATAATTGGCGAATTGACTGAAGCTCAAATTATAAGCTAATCTAGTATATATTTACATATGTAACAATATTCAAATGAGATTAATGTCATAAAGTCCGTTGACAAGTTTGGACATTATATAAGCGATAAGGAGAACTCTAATCATTCAAAACGATATGATAAAACTTTCCTATGTCTCTTCGTTGATGCAGATGGAAACTTTAATATACAACAAAACGAATAGTAAATGGTGTCAATCTAAAGGATTGACCATATCTGGTCGCGGAGTACCTAGGAATCTTCAGACGGATGATGGTAAAGAGTTCTTCAACGCTCAGTTTAAGGGATTAATGAAACGATATAAAATCAATCACTATTCAACATTTAGTTCTCTAACGGCTTCAATTGTTGAACGACTCAACAGAACATTAAAAGAACTCATGTAAAAGGAGTTTTCTTTCAAAGGAACCTATAAATGGATTGATATGTATCAAGAGTTAATTTACTTGAACACTAACAAAGTACACAGGACCATAAAAATGGCTCCAATTAATGTAAACAGTGACAATGAGAAGCATATCTTGGAAACTGTCCACAATAATATGAAAATGTTTATGGGCAGCAAGCTGAAGAATGGAATTTCGAAATATAAGGGAATATTTGAAAAGGGGTACACTCCTAACTGGAATGTCGAGATTTTTAGAATAGCATAAGTTTAAAATACGTACGAATACGAAGATTTAAACGGTAATCCAGTTAAGGGCGGTTTCTACAAAGAAGAAATAAAAAAATCACGTTTTCCTAATAGTTATCTAGTGGAAAAAGTGCTAAAAAGAAAGGATAATAGAGTTCTTGTGCGGTGGTTGGGTTTTCCCAAGTCTGATGACAGCTAGATAGATAAGACTGAAATTTTGTAATAAAATAAGAACAACAATATCAAGCATTTTTCGTTTTCTTTCTTTTATTTAAAGTATTTTTAACAACCTAATTCTTAAATTAGTTTTTTATACATTAGTTTTAATTTATTTTGACATATTATTTTTTTTTTAAATAAACAATTATATTATAAGCTTAAAATTATCGTTTTATTTTTTATTGATCTCATCTACTAGGATGTAATGCATAATTAATTCCCCGTGTGAATGTCGAGCGCACTTTCATTAGGTTCTAATTTCCTCTTAAGTGAATTTATTTTACTCACTACAGCTTGAGTGCCTTGGGAGTTTTCTAGCCTAATTATTTGACTACGCCAAACTCTTGACTGTGAGTCTAGAGTGCTTAAAGTACCCTCAATATCATGTTGGATAGTTTTATAATGCCCTATTGCCAGAGTTGAAACTCCGTCTTCACAAATTTTTCTCTTGTCATCTTTGTTGTCTAATGTTATTTTAGTTATTTTTATGTACTTATTTCATGTCCTCTAGACCTAAACATGTACATACTATCGCTTTCTTGCTCTCTTGTAAACAAACAATTTTTATAACTATTAAACGTAATTTTTCTAAACAACTTCGCTTCACTCCTTATTTTTCTTTAAATATTTTGGAGCTACCATCAGAATTTTGTGATGTGTAGGCGTACATTTTGAACGCAGGCCAACAAATTCTAATATACTTTTCCCTTGTAGCTCATCTTTCATATAACCCAGCCGCTTCTTATTACACTTGGGGAAATTGTAAAGCCTAGCCAATTCATCTGGATACTCAGATGTGTCAAATTTTGAACCAACATCACTACGAATATCTGTATACAAGTCATCTGTTTTTATAGGAGTAAATAAATGAATCGGTGTCCATATAATTTAGTTTCAGTGCATCTTTGGATTTTGGCATCATATAAGAGTAGTGAAAATCATACATTTTCCATTTGGATAACTCCAATACTACGAAACCTAAGTATATGGGCTTATCAAAAACGTTATGCATTCGATTCATTTGAATTGCAAATAGATTTTCACTAAACTTTGATGCACTATGAAAATTTGATCTAGCTATTAACTCCTAGCACATAATTTTGGACGACCACCTCGTGGGCCTACGGGTGGGGCTTCCCATTCTGTAACTAACTTCACATCTACCCTTTTCTAGAATCTTCCATACACTTACCATAAACACTATTATTTAATAATTTAAAAATCTCGTTCAAAATTACTTTTGCCTTAGTTCTGTATTCAGTGTTTATGTCAATATACTTTTTGAGCCACGCTTTCTGTTTAAACACTAAAATGGTATGCATTTTTTTAAGTCTCAACCCATACATCAAACACTGTTTTAACGATTTGTAATGTATAATGTATTTTTCCTTATCACGAAGATCAGCTATCAATTTTTGAACTTAAGAATCTTTCGATGGGAGTTTGTTGGCTGGACAGAAAGGTAGGTCGTGAAGAGAGTATGGATAATCCAAGTCAACTTCTAGTATATATCCATATTCACTATTTTCTGAAATATTTTCTAGATTAAATGTATTAATTTCTTCTTGATCTAACCATTTGAAAGCTCCATATGGGAGCTTTTCACACATGGCCCAGCCATAGAGATTGTTCATGTCGATGTAATACAGGTATTCTGAAAGCTTTGTGGGGTCAAAATTTTTCAGATGTTTATGGTTTGCTTTTGTATGTCTATGACTACATTGCACTAACCCACCTCGAATTCCACTCTGAATATATGTTATCAATATCAGTGAGTAATTCTAAGGTAATTTCGGTCGTTTTAAGCATCGCATCCCATGACAAGCCTGGAGTCGTATAATAATGGGCAGGATCAAGTTTATAAATGTTTGAACAAATTGATCTAAAATTCTGAAAAACGTCTGTTAACAACAAAACATCAGTTTTTAAATACAACTCCAAGTAGTCTTTAAGTGTTTGACACTTGCAATGTTTCCACACTTGACATGCGTGGGCGTAATCGACTTCAGAACATTCTAAGTCTGTTAAATTACTATAAAACTTGCTCCTTGGTGGGAGACAAGTTTCTGTTAGTTTTAAACACAATCTAAGTATTCATAGGGAATACTCCTTTCCTACGAAGTGAAGCAAAATCTGATGTATTCGGATATTCCTTTTTAAAACTTTAAAATCACCTTCATTTAAATTAGCTACTAGAGTGTCTAGACTAGAAGGCATAAAACGGAAAGTATCCAAAAATCTAATTTCTAATTTATTCTTTCCTAGAGGAATAAACTTTGATATTGAAATATATAATTCTTTATTCAAGGGAATTACTTTAATTTCCCCTTCAACCTCGCCAAGTTCTTTAACAAATAAGTGAGCATCATATTTTGAAAAATTATGGAAGAAGACTGGAATAAAATTCCCAGCCTTAAATTTAAGATTACACTCACTATGTGCTGCCCTCTAAATTGCCCAGTGAAGTGGCAATGGTCCCTCGCCCTATCATTACCTAAGACCCCTTACAAATATGGCAATTAACAGCCTCATCAAAATAGAATGAGTCCTGGGAGCTCATTTGTAATGGTATTATACACTTCATATAGTTTTCATGAATTTCGGACAAATCGGATGTTAAGTTACTGACAAAAGTGCGCCCGACATTTCCCCGTCTTACTTACAAACTTATCTAGACTTGAATCAAATGCACACTTTATGTAGTATGCAAATGCTATAGGAATATGCTTATTTACTACTTGGGTCCTGTCACTTACATTTAACGAAGAGGGCTCTAGTATGCATTCGAAGTCTGCATATACAGCAAATGGTATCTCCAGCTGGCGATGATAATTTGAGAATTTGAGCTCAGTCTCACCCTCTTTCGGTCTCTCAGTCACAACGTTGCTGCATCTCTCCGCATGGCGCTTGTACCTAGCCTCACTCGTTGAGTAGGATAGACATTTGTTGCAAAAGAAAGGTCTCACACTTTTCTTTCCCAATTGAGATGAAAGAAGACTGAAATTAAAAAATTTTAAATTAGTTTTCAATAACAATTTTCATAAATAGATTTTTTTTTTGTTTTTTTTTACTTACGCTGAAATATTTTTTATCCACATATAGTGTCCATGAATGTCGGGGTTGGAGCATCGAGGTACATCAAATTTATGTGTCGCTCCATTTCGATCCCATTGCAGAAGAGTGGACCAAACACTTTGCAGCTTTCCTCATCATACCCAAACACATTTATGCTTACGTGTGGGTTTCGCGATGTAAACTCATTTATTTTTCCAATTTCCATAGGAAAAGTTAATCCTGTGATGTTTTTATTGTGGATAATGGGTAAAGATACATCCACTCCATATCCACTGCATCGTTCTCCTTTTTCTCTCGGGTTAAGGGCAGATATTATTGCCTACTTGAAGCAAAAGACATCGTTGTTCTGCACATTAATGACTGCTCTTCTATTTTTAAGTTTCCTTGGCAGCTCAAAATGTGCTGAACCCTTCAGAGGAACACATTGTAGCATGTTTAACTCCACTCGAATAATTCGTGTCAATGTCCATCCGGAATCCTTTTCCTGGAATTCTCCCATTTTTGTTTTTATAATATTTGAATGGGAATCGTAGAGTTCTAATAAATTGCTTCCGATCGTAACCAGACTCATCTTACTCTGGAACGATTTTATATCGGTATGCGTATCATGTTCTTTTATTAACATGTACTCTGCAAACAGTTCAAAATTTATTTTTGATGCAGTATGGAAGCTTAGTACTCTCTCAATATGAGGCAGCAGCAGAGCAAGGCCTGCTTCATTCAGGAATTCTTCAGGTATCCTAAGAGCAGCTCCCTCATTTAAAAACATAAACTGCAGGATACGTCCCTTGTATCCATCAAGAATCTGTTTTACTTGGCCATCAACCGGCCGCATCGCAAACTTTTTATGCTGTTCGGTGCGTACATAGTGATGCCATTGCATATTTGGGGCGAGGTATTGCTGGCAGGAGTTGCAGAAAACAACATTCATGTTGTAAGTGTAGTTTGCGTTGTTGGCGTACATTTTGTATAATTTTTGACTTTGCGAATATAAGTTTTAGTTTTAGTATTAATTTTTCCACACGTATTCGTTTTGAGGATGGAGTTTTATTTAACTTTTTCACTTTTTTAAATTTTAGTATTGATTTTGTTTATGTTTTAGTTTTGTTGTTGATGATAAACTTTGATTTTTGATCACTGTGACTGAGAAATGCACATCGAATCGTTTGAAACACAAACTAGATGTGATTCTTAAGGCTCCACGAGACTAGCCTTAGACTCACAAAAAACAAAAATAATTTGATACTCTATTTTTCCGTTACACTTTAAGTGGACAGACTGAGAGATGTGTATAGTTTACGGAATAATTTTTTCTCTCGATCGTGTTACTGTCCCTTTTGACCCGTACGTAACCAAACGAATGCTGGTGAAATTTATGTGAGACCCCCGTCCCATTTCCTTCACATTCCTATTTTCCTCTTTCAGGATCAGATTTTTTTAGCGTACTATTTTGTACCCACTCCCTTTTTATGTTCTCGAACGAGACTTCTAACGGGCCGATGGGATGGGTGGTGTAAGACTATCGTGCGCCAGCATGCATCCTTTTCCATTGCGCGCACCCTTACAAGTGGGGACGGTCGAGTGCGGGATCGCTCCCGCGCACGCGCACCCTTTCATATGACACCGTAACCAATTAAATTGAGGGCGTGTGAGTGTCCTTCGATGGGACATGATCGTGCAGGATCAATTTGCATGCACCCTTCTCAAGTGTCTCCTCGATCCCACCACTTATGTCTTATGGGCACTAACCCTAATTAGTTATAGTTTTATTGCTAAATCCTTTTAAAATTGACAGCTGACCCTAATTAATTGCATTTTTATTACTTAAAACACTTAAATTTTGACAGGTGACCCTAATTAAGCTAATTTTTGACCCCATTAAGCGACATCAAAGGTCCCGAAAACCCGGTTTTTATACTACTACTTTAGTTTAGACTTTGATAAATCATAAGAAATCATAAAAATTTTGTAGCACCTTTTTAAAAGACATTTTGTTATAGGTTGATCAATAATCTATCAATTGCCATTCAAATTATTCAATTATCTTACTTGGTTCATAAGTTATGATTTTTGCAACGCAAGAACTCAAAGATGACCAAACTGAAGAACCCTAGATACTTTTCTCTGCTCGATCTAAAGAACGCCTATCATCAGCTTGAGCTTGACGATACAAGCCGGGAGATGACGACATTCATTACATATCGTGGGCTGTTCAGGTATAAAAGGTTGCTATTTTGAGTAAACTCAGCTCCGGAGATTTTCCTAAGGCTGATGGAGGAGATGCTGGCACAGTGCCCAAATGCCATAAACTAAATTGACGACGTTATAGTTTTTGGCAATACCCTCGAGGAGCACGCCATGGCACTGAATGTGTTGCTCAACGAGAAGAAGTGTGTTTGGCGAACAACGAAGCTTAAATTTCTTGGCCATATTCTTTCTGACAATGGTATTGAGGCGGATCCAGACAAAAACAAGGTAATACAAAACTTAAGAGAACCCAAAAATAAGGAAGAGGTCCACAGCTTTTTGGGCTTGGTCACGTATGTTGGAATGTTTATACCGGATTTGGCGGATACTACAGAGCCGTTGAGAGGATTGCTCAAAATGAACGAGAAATTCATATGGGGTGAGGCGCAGAAGTTAGATTTTAAACAGTTAAAGAAAAAGGTTTCTGTAGGCCCAATGCTATCCTATTTTACGTAGCGGATCGGACTAGTTTGATTGCAGACGCTAGTCCGGTAGCACTAGGAGCGGTCTTAGTGCAACTAGACAAAGATAAAATCCCCGTTTTATCTCGTTCGCCAGCAAGAGTTTATAAGAGAAAAACGGTGTTCTCAACCAGAGAAAGAAAGTCTCGAGTTAGTCTGGGCGGTAGAAAAGTTTTATTTTTATCTGATCGGCTTAGAATTTTATTTGGTAACGGACCACAAGCCCCTTGAGGCTATATTTAAGCCAACTTCCAGACCCCCAGCTCGCATCGAAAGGTGGCTTCTACGACTACAATCGTACCGCTTCCGAGTTGTGTACAAGCCAGGAAAAGAAAACGTCGCCGACTCATTGTCGACACTGTCCCAGGAAACCGGGTCAAACTCATTCAATTGGCAGGGAGAGAAAAATTCAATAACAGTTTCGTTATAAATCTCAGAGATTGTAGTACTCATGATAAGGAAATAATAGATGCAATGACGTGCCTTAAAGAGGATTCGTGGAAGCTAGCCACATCCATTCTATCCGTTTCGATTTGAAGATTCGACGCTCGGTAATCTGCTACTAAGAGGAACAAAGCTAGTGATCCCAAAGATCTACGACGGAAAGTGTTGGAGCTAGCACATGAGGGCCATCCAGGCGAGAATGCGATGAAGCGGCGACTCGGCTCAAATGTATGGTGGCCACGAATGGAAAGAGAAGCTGAAGAATTCGTAAAGACCTGTCTTAGCTGCATTTTGGTGTCTGCTCCGGTACATCCGGCTTCAATGAAGAGGCACTCATTTCCAAATGGTCCATGGAAGTGTTTAGCAATCGATCTGTTAGGCCCGCTACCTAACGGAGAATACATTTTGGTACTAATCGATTATTACTCTCGATACATGGAGTACAAAATAACGAGAAGCATCACCTCAAAGGTAATAATTACCCTGATGGAAGAAGTTTTCGCAAGGCTTTCCCCAAACATTAACAGCGGCAACGGTCGCCAGTTCATAAGCGCGGAATTCAAAGAATTTTGTACCACAAACGGGATCGAGTTGCGTACAGCTCCTCCGTATTGGCCACAACCGAACGGCGAGGTGGAGAATACGAATAAGTCGTTGATTAAACGTCTCAAAATCGCATATGCGAGTAAAAGTAACAAGAAGGAGTTGCAAAACTTCATTCTAATGTAAAATGTAACACCGCATAGCACTACGGGGGCAACCCCAACCCAGCTGATGTACAATTGGACGATACGAGATAAAATTCCCGGAATTGAAGATAATTCGGATCAGGGTGTGGACTCGGAGGAAAGAGATAGGGACACGTGCCAGAAAGAAAAAGGGAAGAACATAACAGATGCAGCTAGAAGAGCAGGATATATCGAATTAACTGTAGGTGACAAGGTTCTAATTAAAAAAGTTATTTTCCCCCACAAGCTAACACCAACTTTCGACCCAACGGTTTACGAGGTGACCAGCAGAGACGGTGATGTGCCCCAGGTAACCGGAAATGGGAAGTCGTATACCAAGAACGTCAGTCACCTCAAGAAAGTCGAATCAACTACTTCGGTTCAGCCGGAGGAAGGCCAATCCGCGAAAAGGACTGATGATTCACCCCCAGCCAAAACCATTGATAAGGAGCCCACCTCACAGATGCCACAGGGAGGTCTCAAACAGCGTCTGGGAAAAAGGAGAGATGCGAGAATCTGTGTGAGCTGAGGTGAATTCGAGCCCAACACGGAATCCATAAATTCACCACGACGAGAGGTGGTTCGGATCGTAGGGTTCGTGTAAACGGGGTTCGTTTCGTATGTGAAGTTCAAGAGGAGTTGACGAAAAGCAACGAAACTAAGCGGTCAACGACTGCGCGAGTAAATATATATCATACTGAAAACTGGAGTGTATTACTGGAGCGTTACAATATACTTAATTATTCTTAACTTTATTTAAACTTAACTTTTCCAACAAATAAAACCTTAACTCCGGAACGAGAGCTCTTAACGATGGAATAACCGAGGGTGAGTCAACGGGACCTTTAGCCCAATATTGTCTGATTTATATATATATATAATCTTGCCCCTTAATATTACACACACCATACCACATGATACAATATTAGCTTTTAAAGATACACTTACATACATAAGTACAGACTTAAATATTACTTACACAATTTAAATCAATTCAGAATAGCACTGGCTATAACAACTGCAACTTTTGACACACTTTAATGTCCAATACACAATTGACCAACCTTAATAATAAACTTGTAATGTGAACTTGAATCAACAAAAATGCATTGCTAGAAACCCATTAAAAGGGAGGCATTGGTACAAATGGAAGACTGGGTAAAGAAAATGTCATAACTTTTGACGAACGACATAAACAACAGGGGATCGTATTGCACGACCCGCGACGATCCAAAGGCGCACGAAGCTTGCGAGCCAGAATATAGCCCGATTGTTTTTACGATCAAGCATAACTCCGCTTGTTGGTCCATTTGCACAGAAAACGAACGATTTCTTCTATTTTTCATTACGTTTGAAGAGGAGTACGTCTGATTACGTATGCAGAGGATACTGGCGTCCAAAGAACCCACCACAAATCCGGCGAGCTCAGCCGACATATCGCGTCTGCTACCCGGGTGGCCACTTCCTTAGCCTTATGTCCCCTAAGGACTGAGGCACAACGACACCACCGACGTAACAGAAATGGCGCCCAGCTCAGGCAATATCATTGCATCCTTCATTGCCAAAAACTTATTTTCTTTGACGAGCAAAACCTCAGTATTCAGATAAACAATTTTTAGTACTGTTTTAAGAATTAAGAGCAGGGGTCGGAACCCAGACACACACAGTTTTTAGTGCGTATGTGTGCGAAGCTAACAGACCCGAACGATACTAACAGACCCGAACGATACTAACAGACCCGATCGATTTTCTTCTCTGCTGCCTTGAAAACCGAGCAATAGTGTACAGGCTACTCGGAAGCTTCTCTACCGCAGCGGCACTTGAACATACATACACGAAGTTGTTTTTACATAGCCCCGAAGTTTGCTACGTCAGCCTAACAGAATCCCGAACAAACACGAAGCGCTTATACTATACATGTGCCGACAGCGCTGCCTGAATATTTTCCCTATACACTGAGTATACGAAGCTGCCGACCCCTGATGTAGAGATATCAGAGCAGATTATTTTTGTGTCAAAATTAGCTAACAATTTTTATAATATTTTTGGTGAATTTATTTTATACAACAAATATAAATTCTCTGTATGTTCCTTCAAAGTCAAAAACTTTTCAGACTTAGTCTTAGAAGCGGAAAGGCCATCCGATTTGACACTTGTAGTTCTAGAATTGGCATTTGACTTTGAGGACCATTTTGAATTTTAAATATAAAATCCAAATACTTGAACCAAAGTTCCTCGTTAAAAGAAATAATACCATAGTAGCTTCTCGATAAAAGTGCAGACCATTTTTGAAATATTTAACGTAACCAAACCGAGCTGCGTTTCCTGGCCGATGCTATCCATTGTACTAGGCTATGCCAGTAGTCTCGCGAGGTTCGAGTCGAGCTAAAGATCTTTTGTTCTACGACATTTTGGTGTTTGAAACACTTTAAAAAAAAACTGAAAAAGATAGATTTCCGTCGGCCATAACTTCTAAACGACTAAAGTTACTACGTGCTATATGTCGTTAGAAATGTATATTTTAGTGATAATTGATTTGCCTTGACATAGTTTATCTAAATATAATATTTTAGAATTTACAATAAAAATTATTATTTTTTGAAGTTTTTGAAAAGTGGCTCTAGCGATTTTAATAGTCACCCAAGGCCATATAGCCCTTCAGATTGCTTAACTTGGTATATAACACATATCTGGGAAAATTTGCCTTCTCGAGCTATTACTCATTAAAATAAGTAGCAAAGATCCCATAAACCTAACCTGTTACATTCACTATACATACATTTATGAAAAAATATATGTACATGTAATACATACCTTAAAACCATCAAAAAAAAATTAAAATATTTTAAATTTGAGAAAACGTTCTAATATTTATACCCGTTACCCACAGGGTACAGGGGTATTATAAGTTAGTGCCAACCGAGAATGTATGTAACAGGCAGAAGGTGAAACCTCCGACCCTATAAAGTATATATATTCTTGATCAGCGTCACTAGCCGAGTCGATCTAGCCATGTCCGTCTGTCCGTCTGTTCGTCTGTCCGTCTGTCTGTCCGTGTGAAACAACAGATCTCAGAGACTATAAGAGCTAGAGTTACCAAATTTGGTGACAACATTGGAATCTGTTGCACGCAGATCAAGTTTGTTATCAAATTTGGACACGCCCACTTCCGCCCCCGAAAACCATAAAAAACGGTATATAACAATATGCGTGATTTTCAGCGTAAAGTAAATAGATAGTCTTAATAAGTAAGCAATCGTGGAGGTGTTTTAAAAATTTGAGTAAAATCGGATGATAAACATAGAAGTTATTAAACAATAAAGTTTCAGAGAGAGAGAGAGAGAGAGAGAGAGCGCACGTGCGTGTTGCTCAAAATGTTCCCAGAAACTTTGTCTTTGTTGGGTGTTGCTCAGCATGTTCCTAGCAACGTTTGTCGCTTTTGAGAGTTGTCCAACATGTTTCTAGCAATATTTGTCTTCATTTGTCAGAAAATGTTCTTTTTTCCATTTCACCCACAATGCTTTGGGTACCGGGTATCTTACAGTCGGTCACACTCGACTGTAGCTTTTATGTATTTCTTGCGTTTCCCGCGACTTTGGCGGGAAAACAGGAAAAAAATCGATTTCTCGTGCCCATAACTTCTGAACGACTGAAGTTACAGCAACGTGCTATATGTTAGAAAGGAATTTTGAAATGATAATTACTTATCCTTTACAAAATTGATCTAAATATTATAATTAAAAATGTATAACTAAAATTAATTTTTTATGCTTGCGATTTTAGTACTCACTTCAAGGCATATAGCCCTTGAGATTGCTGCTCACTTTTTGGGGTACAACACATATCTCCGAAAATTTCCTTTGTCATTAAAATTAGTAGCAATGATCCCATACAGCTAACTTTTTCATATATGGACTTTTTTGTAAGTTTTCCAATTTGAGTTTTAGACACATACTTCTGATATCAAAAACACCTCTTTATGAGGTTCTAAATAATGTGACGGTAACCGGCGATCAACTAATATCATATGTCATAACTGTGTGCTATACTTTTTATACCCGGTACCCATAGGGTTCAAGCAAAGACAATATAATTTAATAATAATTAAAGAGTCTTTGGTTCAAGGGTATTATAAGTTAGTGCCAACCGAGAATGTATGCAACAGGCAGAAGGAGAAATCTGTGACCCTATAAAGTATATATATATTTCTGATCAACGTCACTAGCCGAGTCGATCTAGCCTTGTCCGTCAGTCCATCTGTCTGTCCGTGTGAAACAACAGATCTCAGAGACTATAAGAGCTAGAGCCACCAAACTTGGTGACAACATTGCACTCTGTTGCACGCAGATCAAGTATGTTTTCAAATTTGGCCACACCCACTTTCGCCCCGAAAATCATAAGTCATATTGGCTATAGTCTGGTTTTCGGCTTAAAGTAAAAGATAGACTTAATAAGTAGCCAATCGGTGCCGTGTTCGGAAAATTTGAGCAAAATCGAGTGATAAACATAGAAGTTATTAAACGATAAAGATTCTATGAGAGAGAGAGATTTTGAGAGCGCACGTGTGTGTTGCTCAAAATGTTCCTAGCAACATTTGTCTTTGTTGGGTGTTGGTCAACATGCTCCTAGCAACATTTGTGCCTTTGAGTGTTGCTCAACATGTTTGTAGCACAGTTGTCTTCATTTGTCATCATTTTATTTTTTCCATGTGCCAAGCTTGCAACTAATTAAAAAATTTTAAAATTATTTTGTTTAAATAATTATTAATCGTCACAAAATTCGGTATTGTAAATTGTTTGAGTTCAAGTGTCACTTTTATCACACCTCATTAAGAATTGTTTTTTTTTTTTGATAAAAGTAAAGGCAAAATAGTTGACAGATCTGAATTCTCCGACAAAAATTACACAGGTCGACGAATAAAAGCCATTGATTTTGATAGATCTGAACCGGTACATTACTAGTCCGAAACTGAAAAGTTCCCATCACCTACCCAATTTTGAGAAAATCGCGGTCAAAGTATCATGCACTGCTTGAATCGGCACTTTTCAAGGCTTAATAACTTCCAAACCTTACGTTACCCAGAGCGGGTATTCAGCTTAAAAAGAACTTTGGCCTTTCTACTTTAATATTAAACAAGAATATCCAATGGGAGACCTCTTGTTCTTTAGTTATAACGCATTTTACAAACTTAAATTTGTCACAACTTTTTGCTATGTTGTAGCCCTGAAACTTAACAAATCTGGTAAGAGTCTTGGCTTTGGTTAGAAACATTGGTTTGGGATTATAATTTAAGTACACAAAACAAACGTTTTATGGGCCGACAACACATTCTCTGGACATTTTTGATTATCATATTTATATACAAAGTTGAATTTGTTCTTAATGTATTCATCTTAATAACAATTAATTCTTGGAAAGTTTGAAGAAACATCAATGTTCCGAACCCAAAGCAGTCTCTTACAAAAATGTTCGAAATATCAGGGCTACAACATAGCAAAAATTTGTGGCAAATTTAAGTTTGTAAAATGCATTATAACTAAAGAACCAAAGGTCTCCTTTTGGATATAATTGTTTAATACTGAAGTAGAAAGGCCAAAGCTCTTTTTAAGCTGAATACCCGCTCTGGGCAACGTAAGGTTTGGGAGTTATTAAGCCTTGAAAAGTGCCGATTCAAGCAGTGCATGATACTTTGAACGCGATTTTCTCAAAATTGTTGGGTGATGGAAACTTTTCAGTTTCGGACTAGTAATGTACCGGTTCGGATCTATCACAATCAATGGCTTTTATTCGCCGGCTTTTTTCTTGTCGACCAGTGTTATCAAGAATTTATTTCAGTTTGCTAGATTATCGCCTTAAATTATAAATACAAGATTAAATAAGTTTCTGGAAATTCGTCTTTTTTGAGGTTGGGAAACTTTAAATCGACTTTCTTAAAAGACGCATACAATACATACAAGATTAAAACGGTTTCTGGAATTCGTCTTTTTTTAGGTTAGAAAACTTTAAATCGATTTTCTCAATATATATGAAAGTATATAGTATTTTTTACTTATATTGAAGTCCGCGAAACGCAGTACTTCCGAGAGTTCTTTATAGTTTTGTATAAATAATGCTTAATTTAAGGTTTAAAAAATATATATTTTAAAAATGATATGGTAATTCAAATTAAATTAATACGTCAGATATTTCGATGGCATACCAAAATTTTGATTAATATGAGCAAGTTTTTCAAAACATATATTTAAAGAGGGAGAAATTGTGTAGTATTTATTTTTATAGATTGTGGTGGTCGTGTAAAACATAAATCAAAAGTTTTGGCGAATTGTAAAATATTTTTTTAAATTAGAAGGTGATGCTAACTCGAGGTCTAATCAGCTTAATTTCTCTTACGTAAATCAAGATCTCGATTATATGCCAAGATCACACACAGTTCTTGGTGTACAGCGGGTTGTCCAGACATGTTTCGATCGATACCACTTCGATCATCATCAGTGAACTTTGCTGTACGAACAGCTCCCAACATTAGCGCCTATTTAAACAAGCGCGTTGCTGAATCCAATCTTGTGCTAATGTTGATGGGCAAGAGGGGGGAAGTTTGTTTTTCTTCTCGTCTCTTGTGTGTGTCTTGGGCTTTATCGCTTTTTGAGAGCTGCATCAAGCTTTCTGTAAGCGAGGAGTCTGGCGTAAGCAGCCGATTGGCGTAAAATGCATTTTTATTTTAATGCAAAGCATTTATAGGGTGTGTTGTTCCTTATTATATAATCGAGATCTTGATTTACGTAAGAGAAATTAAGCCGGTTAGACCTCGAGTTAGCTCCATCTTCTAATAAAAAATATGGGTCGCCTAACTCGCCCACTCATTTCAATTGGACAAAAATTAGCAGAGATACCCACTAGTCGCTTAGTATAGGCATTGCTTATGTGGCTAATAAATGACGGTTGTATATAAATTTGCATGCACGCTATGGTTAGCTCTGAAGCAGTAGCACGTATTACATTGCACATAGAACTTATCTTTGATATCCTTTGTCCAATTGAAATGAGTGATACCTCATTTTGTTGGAAATTTCATTGGCAATAAGTTAAAAAAATGAAAATTTAACTAAATATATTTTTTTAACATCATAAGCTTAAAAAAGAAGATATATACTTTATGGGGTCTGAGATGCCTCCTTCACTGCGTTGCAAATATCATGGCAAAATTATAATACCCTCTGCAATGGTATAAAAAATGTAACTTCTCTGTTTTTCAACGAATTTCTATTAATTTCGAGATATAGTCGTTTTTTATAGTTCTAGAATTACGGTTTTAATTTCATTAAGATCGGACAACTATATCATATAGCTGCGATAGAAGGGATCGGTCAATTTATGTGAAAATGTAAAATTCTACATGTAAAATGTAAAATTTACAAAAATTTACATAATTTTACATTTTTTTTTACATTACCAAAATGAATCGATTTTCAATGATCCAATTGCTGACTGCAAGGTTATACAAACTTCGGTTTACCGAAGCTAGCTTTCTTTCTCGTTTTTATGTTTCAGTTTACCCATGAAAAACAAATAATTTTAATTTCGTTAAGCTATGAAAAACTGATAATTTTAGTTTAGTTTATTAGTTAATAAACAGTCATAAAACAAAATAATGTTTTATTATTTCTTAATTTTTAATTGCAATGAATGAGTAGTATTTCAGTAGTAAAAATCAAAAATCAAAACATTAATGCTCTTTTCGAGTCGAAGCGCTCTTAGCCTTTTTTTCTTAGCTTTCATTTTTTGAACTCGTTCCCTAAGCTCAAAATGATAGTTTCTATCATTCCGAAGCGATCCAATCAGAAGCACGAACAAGCAATCAAAATGCTTACTCGTACCTGATTATTCTTTCGGCTTTTGCTTCGGGTATGTATGATGAGCGATCATATTTTCGCTGAGCAAAATGAGTTGAATTGAGCGAAAATTTTTGGATACTGATCGATACGAGCTTAGAGCCAGGAGGGGGACATATGATACTGTTTATACCTTTCGACAGCGTTCCCGTGGTATAACAAAAAAATAGGCACACTTTGAATGGTGTCGGAGATGATCACAAGGGTATAATAAATTTGAAAGAAATAAAACACAAGCGCTGAAGAAAATAATAACTTACCAGGACTTACAGAAAAACCATTTAATCTTTTTGGAAGGTAGGTAGAGATGGTTCGCAGTAATAGAAAATGAGAAGAAACTGTACTATGAACTTAATTTAGAAAAAGAAATATTAAAAAAATACTTTATAAATCTCACCAAAAAAATAGTAAGCGCAATTATTTAATTGCAGAATGAAATTGTATGCCAAATTTAAGGAAATAGGTCTTAGCAGTCATAAATTGTTACATCTAGGTATGAAAAGATAGTTAGGCTATTTAAAGAAGCTAACTACTATCCCGATTTTCACATTTTAATTAAAAATCGAGTAAGCACGAAATTTGTAACTAAGCCAAAATCAAACATAGAAATACGGACGTTATATTAAAGATCACACCAGAAGCCGAGGCTTTCCGAGAAACATGCACACAGAAAAATTTATAACAATTTCACCACGAGAGGCATTCTTGAATCGAGACAAAGTTGTTATCGACTTTTTTTTAGAGAAGAAGCGATCTTGAAGTTGGGAAGAAGTTAGTGGAGAAGTAATGAAGGAACACAGATAACACTGGTCGACAAAAATAGCCCGGTGACAAAACGCTTTTGAAGGGTCTTTACCGGTACATTGCTAATCCGAAACTGATAAGTTACCATCACTTACCAATTTTGAGAAAATCGGGGTCAAAGTTTCAAGCACTGCTTGAATTGGTACTTTTCAAGGCTTCATAACTCCCAAACCTTACCTACTTCAGCGATGGTATCATGCTTAAAATAAACTTTGATCTAACTACTTCAATATTAATACCTCCAAAGAGGAATTTTGTCACAAATTTTTGCTATGTTGTAGCCCTGAAACTTAACAAATCTTGTGAGAGTCTTGGCTTTGGTTAGAAACATCGGTTTGGGACTATAATTTAAGCACACAGAAAAAACGGTATATGGGCCGACAACACATTCTTTGGACATTTTTGATTATAGTATGTTATCTATGGACAAACCTTAATTTATTCTTAAGGTATTCCACTGATTAACAATCAATTCTTGAAAAGTTGGAGGAATCATCAAAGTTCCGAACCCAAAGCCGATTTGTGATCAAAATAAATTTGTAACTTACAAGTATATCGAAAACGTACTTTTCTGACCCGGTCGTCTAAGACAACGAAACATTTTAAAAGAGGCAGCTAACAATTTTACATTTAATATTTTGTTGCATTTTTAAGAAAGAGTCATCGGAAATTCGTGGATATCCTAAGTATCGTTGATTATCAGTGTTCTAATGCCTTTCAAAGGCAAGAACAAAGTCGATGGTTTCCCTGGAGTAAAAAATAAACGAATGATCTTGGCAGAGTGTACGTGATTTATTCCACCATCAGCGAATGCTTATATCTGAGAACCTTACTGTATGTTTAATAAGGCCAGACATTCTTTCCACACCTAAGAGGTCTCTATGCTACTCTATGGAAGAAATTTCCAGAAAATATGGAAAGTGATATTTGCAAAAAAAAAAACGTAAAAATAAAGTTTATGAGAATTCGTTTTTCATTTAATTTTCCGATTAACTTATGGTAACTAGCTGCTATTCAACGGTTTTAAAATAATGGCTTTAAATTTATTATGATAAGGTAACAACACCATATAGCTGCCATAGAAGCGATCGGTTGATTTATACAAAATAAAAATGTAAAATTCTACATGTAAAATCTAAAATGTGTTGGTTACTGTTATAACAATAATTTTTTCAATATTACCAAAATTTAAGGGCATATAAACTTCGGCTTACTTCGCTCATATCTTATTATACGCTTACAGGGTATTATAATTTTGTCTTGAAGTTTGCAACGCAGTACAGAAAGCACCTCCGACACAAAATAGAATATTCATTCTTGATCAGCATCACCTGACGAGTCGAGCCGTGTCCGTCTGTCTGTCCCTCTGATTGTCCGTCCGTCCGTCCATCCGCTGCTACGCAAACTTGTGTCTCAGTTTTTGAGCTCTCTGAATGAAACTTTCAAGTTAGTCTTTTTATACCCTTGCCATTATATTTGCAACGCAGTAAAGGAGGCATCTCCGACCCCATCAATTCTTGATCAGCATCACAAGCCGAGTCGATCTAGCCATGTCCGTCTGTCAGTCCGTCTGTCAGTCCGTCTGTCAGTCCGTCTGTCTGTCCGTTTTTCCGTCCGTCGGTTTCTACGCGAACTAGTCTCTCAGTTTTTAAGCTATCGGGCTGAAACTTTCAGCATAGTCTTATTTCTTAAGCACGCAGTATATATGTCGGAACAAACTTGTGTCTCAGTTTTGAGCTCTCTGAATGAAACTTTCCAGTTAGTCTTTTTATACCCTTGCAGAGGGTATTATAATTTTGCCATTATATTTGCAACGCAGTAAAGGAGGCATCTCCGACCCCATCAATTCTTGATCAGCATCACAAGCCGAGTCGATCTAGCCATGTCCGTCTGTCAGTCCGTCTGTCAGTCCGTCTGTCAGTCCGTCTGTCAGTCCGTCTGTCTGTCCGTCTTTCCGTCTGTCGGTTTCTACGCGAACTAGTCTCTCAGTTTTTAAGCTATCGGGCTGAAACTTTCAGCATAGTCTTATTTCTTTAGCACGCAGTATATATGTCGGAACAGCCGAAATCGGAACACTATATACAATAGCTGCCATAGCAATGATGGCGCAATTAATGTATAAACAATTTTAACTTCTCTGTTTTTTAACGAATTTCTATAAATTTCAAGGTATAGTCGTTTTTATAGCTCTTGAATCACGGTTTTAATTTCATTAAGATCGGACAACTATATCATATAGCTGCCATAGAAGGGATCGGTCGATTTATATGAAAATGTAAAACTCTATATGTAAAATGTTAAATTAACAAAATGTACATAATTTCATATTTCTTCAATATTACCAAATTGGATCGATTTTCAATGATCCAATTGCAGACTGCAAGGGTATACAAACTTCGGTTTACCGAAGTTAGCTTTCTTTCTTGTTTCTATTGCAGTTACTATGTATGTCGAAACGGCTGGCATCGGAGCACACTATCTTATAGATGCCATAGGAATGATCCGAAAATAAATGGAAACTTATTATAACTTCTCTGTTTTTCAACGTATTTCTAAAAATTTTTAGACAGATTTGTTTTTTACGGTTATAATTTTATTAAAATCAGACAACTATGTATATCATACAGCTGCCATAAAAGCAATCGGTTGATTTATTTGAAAATGTGTAAAATGTGTATGTAAATGTTATAATAGTGTACAATTTTTTTTTTTTAATTTTACCGAAATGGATCGATTTTCAATGATATAATTGCAGACTGCAAGGGTATGACAACTTAAAAAAAATTACAAGAGTATTATAAGTTAGTGCCAACTGAGAATGTATGTAACAGGCAGAAGGAGGCATCTCCGACCCCATAAAGTAAATATATTCTTAATCAGCATCACCAGCCGAGTCGATTTAGCCATTTCCGTCTGTCCGTCAGTTCGTGTTGGTTAACAGATCTCAGAGACTATAAGAGTTAGAGCCCACAAATTTGGTGACAACATTGGAATCTGTTGCACGCAGATGAAGTTTGTTTTAAAATTTGGCCACGACCACTTCCGCCGCCGAAAATCATTAAAAACGTCATATAAGCTATTTCCATGTGCAGTTTAATTTCACCGACAACACTTTGGGTACCCGGTATGTCTACCTGTTCTTTTTGACCCGGTACCCATAGGGTCAAGGGTCAAGGGTATAATAAGCTAGTGCCAACTGAGAATGTATGTAACTGGCAGAAGGAGGCTTCTCCGACCCCATAAAGTATATATATTCTTGATCAGAATCACCAGCCGAGCCGATTTAGCCATGTCCGGCTTTCCATCTGTCTGTCCTTCCGTGTTGGTAAACAGATCTTAAAGTAGGAATGCAAAAACATCAATGTCACTATCGATAGTATCGATGTTTTTTAAAACAGCAATACATCGAATGCTTTTTTTTTAACATCGATGTTATCACTCAGAGAAAAAAACGCTAAAAAGCTATACAATCTGTACTTAAGCTTGATAAAAGTGCACGTTTTTCTTATTTATTAAGTATTGATAGAGATTATTACAGTTAAAATATATTAGGGCGGTTACTCGTGGCAAAATGGACAGGTTCCGCAGTGCGCTTTAAAATACTTATGCATACCGTCCACCTCGTCTGACTCTGAGAGCGAAGCGTTTCAAATCACAATGTAAAATGGTTACGTTTGAAAACAATGTAACGGAACTGCCTTTTCCCGGAGGGCAGTGCCGGCTAGCTCCGGAATCCCAGGGCCGAGTTCTCCCTCTGCCCGCAGTCCGCACAATCGATATATCGGTAACATGTGACGTCACACTAACGTAAATTCAACCATCACTAACGACAAAAAGTAAACAAGCAAAATAAACGCAATTTGGACGACAATCAACGGAAGAAATTGGTGGCATCGATGGACTCGCCACTACGCTCCCACCCAACCATGGATGCCTCTTGTGATTTGGAGAGGCATCGCCCATCTCCGGCGGACCGGAGTCTATTCCGGGCGGTTTGGCGACCGGCTCATCTCCCCCGGGTAAATAGTCTTATTCAAAGGCCATATTTCAAGATATATATAATTTCATTTACTTAATCATAGATACAAAATAATCAACATTTCATTTCATTAGCAGCAATGGTCACTCCGCCGAGGTAGGACCACGACCTGTGCCAGGAATGCGCTTGCGCCAAGTCCGCGAGATTGACGCAAGGGAGAAGTGATTTAAATTCTAAAGCCACAAGCTGGCTGACCAGATTAGTCCCTCTTTAGTCACCTACGGTCCCTACTGGAGCTCCAAAAGGACAATTAGGGTGGGTAAATTGCAATATTTATATCACTAAACTTCTTCCCAACTAATCTCTATCTTTTTCAGGCCTGGGTTGCGCGGAAACCGGGCTCTGGTTCACGGGACTACGTGGACAAGAATAAACACATGCACATAAATGTAATCTAATAATGTTTTATATCTATTTGTAGGAAATCATCATGTATGTATATATCCGGCGGAACACCGACAAATTGATGGCGACAGCAGATGGCCAGTGGCGGCGGCAAAGCTCGGCTGGTATCGCCAGTTGTGACCGAAAATGGGACCGGAGCGAAGCGTGGCTATCCGGAGCGCGGCGGATTCTCTGGCAGCCGCCGAGAAAAATGGCAGCAGTTGCCCTAGCGGCAACAATAACAACAAACACGGCCGTGTCGCCGGTAGGATTTATGTCCGGTGCAGTTTTGCGACCGGAACGGGCTCACCGGTTGTCCTCCGCTGACGCAGCTGGTCAGGATTAGCAGGTCCGGGTCCACCACGAAAATCCAAGAAAAAAATGGCGGCACCCACGGTTCTAGGCGGCTTCCTCCACTTTTGCAGTAAGTTGAATAACTCCGCAATAAATCCAAAATAAATTCCAGAGAAAATCTCCGTGGCCAGTGCCGATCGTCACTGCCACGCTGAAAACACAACACAAAAATTGTTTTAAATTCACTACAATTTTCTTGGTCTTTTGCCGGAACTCACGTTTTTCTTAAATTTCGGCAAAACAAATTTTTCTTTATTGGCTGTCTGCCGCTCCTCTTTGTCTTTTCCTACTGCCTCTCCTCCAAAGCTTTTGCCTACCTATATCTGCTCGTTCCACTGACCGCGTTCCACCTTACGGGACTCTTTTAGCGCTCAGTGCAACGGCCAAGTTCAAGGGCAACCCTCCGAGAGAGCGATGTCTGAGCGAGAGGTAAGATCGCTTGCCCTTGCCTTTCGACATTTAGGTGGCGCCACCAGTTCGAAGCCTACCTATCGCTATTTCCCTCCGACTATCGCCTCTAACCTATCGGTCCATTTCAGCCGATTCCAACTCGAAATGCAACAACACCCAAGGATTTCGAGGGACGCCACAGGACTCCAGACGGCCCGCTGACATCATTGGAGCATTTGGATATCGACGAATGGACTTTGCCGGCATTGACCCTTCGCTGCAGTTCCACAAGGTGCCCTACGCGGGGCCCAAGCTTGCCGGGAAGTATAATGGACGTGGTGTTGTGCGGCGCTTGTTTACTTTGTGTCCCGTTCATTGCAGCTCACGTTCGGATGTCCTTCGCGTGGTAGACGCCGAGACTTCGCCCTTGCAGATCCTCCAGCTCGTACGCATTGTTGCCTACGGCTCTTACCACCCGGGCCTTCAGGAACTTCCTGGCGAACTTGGCATTGAATGCTTTACCAAAGTCGCTAAGGACGAAGTTCCTGCGGTAAACCTCCTGTCCAGGCTTGGCAAGAAACATCCGCGCTCTTTGGTCGTACCGCTGGCGACTGCGGTCATAGGACGTCTCCAAGTTCTTCCGCACCTTGTCCTGCACGACCCGGAGTTTGTCAGCTGTCGGCATCCCAGACAACTCATGTTCGCACAGGGACTTGAGTTTCCTCGCCAGCTTATAACTAGCCCCGTTCAGGAACATGTGATGTCCGAACACTGTGAAGAAAGGTGCCTCTCCTGTAGCCGAGTGAATCGCGTTGCGGATGGCCACCTCGATTTCCGGGAGGTACGTGTCCCACTCCCGATGATCGTTCTCAAGGAACCCACGGATCGCTGCTAACACGCTTCGATTAACTCGTTCTGCTGCGTTGCTCTGCGGTGAGTATATGGGAGTCTTCATGTGCTGGATCCCAAAACTCTCCATGGCCTCCTCAAAGATCTTCGACGTGAACTGCCGACCATTGTCCGAGTGCACGGTCTCCGGAACCCCGAACTTGTAGAAAACCTCGTTGATGAGGAAGTCCACCACGTTCGTGGCTGTTGCCTCGCGCATGGCCTTCAGGAACGTGTACTTGGAGAAATGGTCCACCACGATGAAGATCCAGGCGTGTCCCTTCTTGGACCTCGGATACTTGCCCAGGAAGTCCACGTACAACTTTTGGAACGGTCGTTCCGTCTGCACGCGTTCTCCAATGCCGACCATCATCCGGTAGTTAGGCGCCTTCGACTCCTTGCATACATCACACCTTCGGACAAACTCTCGCACCTGCACCACCATCTCAGGCCAGTAGAACTGCCGCCGCAGGATCTCAAGCGTCTTTCCCATTCCGCCGTGAGCTGCTCTTTGATCCGTGTGGGCACGCTCAATAAGGCTGTGGGTCAGACTCTGGGGAATCCACAGTTTCCACTCGGAGCCTTCCATCTCGTCGTCCAGGTTTGGACTGGAGATTCGCTTGAAGATGAGCCCGCCTTCGACCATCAGATCGGGTAAGTTTTCCAAGTTCTCCTCTATCTCTTGTACTAACTCCTTGTACTCGTCTCCAGCGAACTCCGTGGTCTCGAAGCCGAGCAACTCCGTCGGATCCACTACCAGCTCTTCAACGCATCGTGAGAGGGTGTCAGCCACGACATTCTCGCTGCCTTTCCGGTGCTCGATGTTGAAGTTGAACCCCTGGAGCTGTAGAGACCACCTGGCCAAGCGTCCTGAGAGGTCCTTCATGGACATGAGCCATTTCAGGCTGGCGTGATCTGTGATGCAGGTGAACGGCATCCCTTCCACATACGGCCTGAACTTCCGGATAGCCAGGAGAGCAGCGAGGCACTCTTTCTCGGTTACGGTGTAATTCACCTGATGTTTATTCATCTTAGCCGAGAAAAAGGCTATCGGCTGCTCCTGCCCCTCGTCGTCTCGCTGGAATAACACGGCTCCAACTCCGATGTGCGATGCGTCGCACTGGACGAAGAAGTGCCGCTTGAAATCGGCATGAACTAAGACGTGTGCCGTGGTCAATGCCATCTTCAGCGCCTCTACCGCCAGCTGCGCCTCCGGACTCAAGGAAAACTTGGTGTTTCCCGTCTTCTTGAGGGCTTCGGTGAGCGGAGCAGCCAACGTCGCGAAGTTCCTCACGAACCGTCGGTACCATCCGGCGGTTCCCAGGAAGGCTCTCACTTCCTTCATGTTTCTCGGCTCTGGCATCCTCCGAATCGCTTCCACTCGTCCTGGATCCATCCGCAGACGGCCTCCACCCTCAATGAAGCCTAGGTAAGTCAAAGACTTGAAGCAGAACTTCGACTTACTTAACCCTATTGTTAATCCTGCTAATCGCCGCAGGTATCGGAAATGGGTCTGGATGTCCGGTGCCAGAATCAGGAGATCGTCCAAGTAGACGAAGACGTTGGATCGGATATCGGCTGGGATTACTCGGTCCATGAGTCTCACCAACCTCTGCGCCGCGTTGCAGAGACCGAACGGCATCATCCGGAACTGGTACAGCGGACGACCAGGGACTGTAAAGGCGGTGTACTCCTTGCTCTTCTCGTCCAACTCGATTTGCCAGAATGCGAACTTCAGATCCACACTGGAAATGAAGTGGGTTTGGTCGATCCTGGACAGAATTCCGTCGATACTAGGCAAAGGGTAAGCATCCTTCACCGTCACATCGTTCAGCTTACGGGCATCTAAACAGAACCGATCTTTTCCAGGTTTAGAGACAACCGTCGTCCGATTGCTCCACGGGCTCTTGCTCTCCTCGATGACTCCTAGCGCTAGCATCTTGTCCACCTCATCCTCGACCACCTTCTGCTTCGCCGGAGACATCGGATACGGTCGATCCTTGAAGATTTTGGCTCCTTCAACCAGCTCGATCGTGTGCTTCTCCAAACTGGTGGTTCCCAAGCCATCCCTCTCGAAGGTGAGGAACCTCTGCTTGATCTCCTCCAGCTCACGGTTCTCAGAGTCGGATAGCGTCCAGGATTCGGGATCCGCCTTCTCCTCGTCGTCATCCTCCTGCTCGGCGTAGTGTTCCATCTCCCCTGGCGTGAATTTCTTCAGCTTTGCTCACTCCTTGGGCAGCAGCGTGACCCACCACCGTTGGAGCCAGACCGAAAACCTGCCAAAAATCCACTCCCAGGTATGCCGTCTGTTCCAGGTACGGGCACAAGTAGAACACTATGGGCTTAACTTGTCCCTTATACTCCACAGGAACTCTGACGCGCCCCATTATGGACCGATCCTGGCCAGCAGCCGTGCGCACCACGGAAAAATACCTTTCCACCGGCACCCCGAGCGAGTCCACCAATTCCCTGCCGCCTTTCCCAAGCAAACTGACACTTGCTCCAGTGTCCAAAAGGCCTGTCAGTTGCTTGGTCAGGATCCTGATGTCGGCGAAGGGTCTTGGATCGCGAGTCCCGCCGCGTTTGACCGCCGCGACAACCATCCTCCGATTTTCTCGTCGCCTCTGGAAGCGCTCTCGGGCCTTCTGGACCTTCCGAGAAACCTTCCGCATCCCGCATAGCTGGTGGCTCTCAAAAATACGGCTTCGTGCCTCTAGGTATCGACGCATCCTCTCTTCATAGGGCAAGTATCTTAAAGTATGGTTACTATAGCGACACTTAACATTTAATATACTCCTAGCACCTATTACTTCCTCGTGGGATTCCTCTCTGGGCGACTCCCTCCCACTCTGGGATCGCCCAGTCGAGCGTTTTCCGCACAATCCGGACATTTCGGAGCTACGGTGTCCGGTCGGCCACAACGAAAGCAGAAAATCTTCCGCTCCGCTGCCCCACAGTCTCGGAACCCATGGTCCATGGCTCCGCAGTTCCAGCAGCCGGTCCTGAACGGGTTCCGCCTCGCTCGGACTTCCTCCACCTCCACCCGCTGGACATCTTCTTCTGGCTCAGGAACGAACGCCTCGCTGACTTGGTTCCTGTCCATCCCGGTGTAGCGCGTTGGCGGTGTGGGCTGCGTCCGACTCCTGCGACCGAAACTGCGCTCGACCTCGGCGCTCTCCTGCCGCAACTCGTCCACGGTGAGCAGATCCATCGCGTAAATGAATCTAGCGATTCCCTCTCTCATGCCCTTTTTAATCACCTTCACCAACTGCCGCTCGGGCATTGGCTTCTTCAGGCGTGCATGAAGCTGCTGCATGGCGTGGACATAGTCATCGATGCTCTCCTGTGGCTGCTGTTCCCTCTGCAGGAGCTGATGCATCCGGTCGTGCTCCGTTTGGTGTCCCCGGAACCGATCCATCAGCGCTCGCCGCAACTGGGCCCAGTTGTCCACCCGGGACTGGCGTACGTGGATCCAGTACCACTCCCGCGCTCTCCCCGCGAGAAGAACGTGGAAGTTCCGCAGTACTTCCTGCCATGGGCACTGGGTCTGACGTTGGAGGTATTCCAGACGGAAAACAAAGTCCTCCACTGAACTGCACTGCTCATCCCCGTCAAAGGACACGTTCCACCGCTCCACTCGGGTGTATGGCATGCTGCTCGCCGAGTCCACGTTAGCATACATCCGGTGCTCATCCCGGAACTCGCCCGCTCGCCGATCCTCCACTCGCCAGTGTCGAACGCCACTGTCACTCCGACGGGTATTGGCTGCCTCCGGCGACCATCCCGGACTGCTGCTCTCCAAATCCGGCGAGATGTTCTCCCTCCTAGGTGGCTTCGGTGGGACTGCTGGAGGTACCCTGCTCCCGATCCTGCCCGGTGGCTGCGCTTCCCTTGGCATCGCTCCTCGGCTGTCCGGAAAAGGCTGTGGTGGCCGCTCTCCCGGCGGATTCGTGCCTCCTGGTCGCTGCTGCTGGTCCGGCAGATTCCCTGCTGGGAGATGTAGCTGCTGTGGCTGCTGACCCGTCGGTCTCAGCACCTCGTTCATCAGCTTCATCATCTCCATGAAGCCACTCCGGATCTCCTGCCGCAAGGATTCGCCGACTCCAGCCTCTTGCGCCTTTCGATGGGTCTCCGCCGCCTGGGCCAGCGCGAGATTCACCGCAGACTGGATCGTGGAGTCCCTCGGAGGCTCCTGGAACCTGACCGTTCTCGCGGCCGGGTCCATTTGTAGCAGCTGATCTGCGGCGGAACCAATCTGCTCGAAGTCCTGCAGATTTGCAGCCAACCGCTCCCGCTGATTGGGTGGCGTTCTTGGCAATCCCAAAGATATTCGCGGTGGCGAGGACCCCACAGCGCCCTCGGCATCCGTGGACCACATAATCTCCTCTTCCTCGGCTGAAATACCCCTAGAACGCAGCTGAAAAACCTAACACCTAACACTCAACGAACAGTAAATAAATAATAAATAATAACGAAATAAATAATAAATAATACCACGAAGATAATAATAAATAAACAACAATGATAAATAAATAACAATCAGACCCACCTAAACTTGCTATAAATAAATAAATAATTAAGCAAATAATAAATATATATATATGGCTGTATATAAATAATGAATAAATAAATAAATAATATGCAATAAATAAATAAATATGTAATAAATAAATAAATATGCCCACGAGAATAAATATGTCGAAGTAAACACAAAAAAAAACAAACCCTACTCTCAAATACCAAATACTTCAAGTATAACAAAAAAACTAAATTTTCTTTTCTAACTTTTTTTAGGGGAGATGAATCCGGTCAACCGCCGGTGGACTCCGTGCCAGACGTCTTGCGTAAACAATTTGCTTCCTGCCGTCCATACTCCAGCCGTGCGTCAACTGGACTAACTATCAGCTGAGCTGATAGTCGCCAGTTAAGGACATCGGCCTTCTGCAGAATCCCTTAGGATTTCCTTCAATGTATGCGAAATATTTGCTCAAATCGCGGTGATCGTGCAGCAGCGGGTCACGATCACTCATCTAGGAAACCCAAGGATCTGCCTCTACTTTACAGTTTTACAAAGACAAAAAAAAACAAAAAAATAACCAAAAACAAAAAAATATGTACAACAAATAATTAAGCTACTTTAATAAATACTAATAAATAAATCCTATACTCTATATCACAGTTTATCACAGTTGGTTCATTTTCGTGCTCAGTGCACGATTCGACCGGGGATGCAAATCCGTCGTCCTCTGCGCGGATGTCACCTCCTGGTCCTCTGGTGAACCACTGCTCACTGTGCTCGGGAGCAATTGTCCCCTTTAAGAGACAAGCCTCCCGCCCTAACTACTGCCAAGAAAAACAAAAACAAATACTCTTCGACGGCCAGTCTCCCACTCGGATGCAATTGCAGGCAACAAAAAATCGTGCCTCGCAAGTCACCGCTTTTGGGGGGCTGCGCCTTCAAGGGCATCCTTGAAAACGACGTCATCGTCCCGATAATCCTTTTGTTTTGCTTGGGCGCCATATTGTAACGGAACTGCCTTTTCCCGGAGGGCAGTGCCGGCTAGCTCCGGAATCCCAGGGCCGAGTTCTCCCTCTGCCCGCAGTCCGCACAATCGATATATCGGTAACATGTGACGTCACACTAACGTAAATTCAACCATCACTAACGACAAAAAGTAAACAAGCAAAATAAACGCAATTTGGACGACAATCAACGGAAGAAATTGGTGGCATCGATGGACTCGCCACTACGCTCCCACCCAACCATGGATGCCTCTTGTGATTTGGAGAGGCATCGCCCATCTCCGGCGGACCGGAGTCTATTCCGGGCGGTTTGGCGACCGGCTCATCTCCCCGGGTAAATAGTCTTATTCAAAGGCCATATTTCAAGATATATATAATTTCATTTACTTAATCATAGATACAAAAATAATCAACATTTCATTTCATTAGCAGCAATGGTCACTCCGCCGAGGTAGGACCACGACCTGTGCCAGGAATGCGCTTGCGCCAAGTCCGCGAGATTGACGCAAGGGAGAAGTGATTTAAATTCTAAAGCCACAAGCTGGCTGACTAGATTAGTCCCTCTTTAGTCACCTACGGTCCCTACTGGAGCTCCAAAAGGACAATTAGGATGGGTAAATTGCAATATTTATATCACTAAACTTCTTCCCAACTAATCTCTATCTTTTTCAGGCCTGGGTTGCGCGGAAACCGGGCTCAGGTTCACGGGACTACGTGGACAAGAATAAACACATGCACATAAATGTAATCTAATAATGTTTTATATCTATTTGTAGGAAATCATCATGTATGTATATATCCGGCGGAACACCGACAAATTGATGGCGACAGCAGATGGCCAGTGGCGGCGGCAAAGCTCGGCTGGTATCGCCAGTTGTGACCGAAAAATGGGACCGGAGCGAAGCGTGGCTATCCGGAGCGCGGCGGATTCTCTGGCAGCCGCCGAGAAAAATGGCAGCAGTTGCCCTAGCGGCAACAATAACAACAAACACGGCCGTGTCGCCGGTAGGATTTATGTCCGGTGCAGTTTTGCGACCGGAACGGGCTCACCGGTTGTCCTCCGCTGACGCAGCTGGTCAGGATTAGCAGGTCCGGGTCCACCGAAAATCCAAGAAAAATGGCGGCACCCACGGTTCTAGGCGGCTTCCTCCACTTTTGCAGTAAGTTGAATAACTCCGCAATAAATCCAAAATAAATTCCAGAGAAAAATCTCCGTGGCCAGTGCCGATCGTCACTGCCACGCTGAAAACACAACACAAAAATTGTTTTAAATTCACTACAATTTTCTTGGTCTTTGCCGGAACTCACGTTTTTCTTAAATTTCGGCAAAACAAATTTTTCTTTATTGGCTGTCTGCCGCTCCTCTTTGTCTTTTCCTACTGCCTCTCCTCCAAAGCTTTTGCCTACCTATATCTGCTCGTTCCACTGACCGCGTTCCACCTTACGGGACTCTTTTAGCGCTCAGTGCAACGGCCAAGTTCAAGGGCAACCCTCCGAGAGAGCGATGTCTGAGCGAGAGGTAAGATCGCTTGCCCTTGCCTTTCGACATTTAGGTGGCGCCACCAGTTCGAAGCCTACCTATCGCTATTTCCCTCCGACTATCGCCTCTAACCTATCGGTCCATTTCAGCCGATTCCAACTCGAAATGCAACAACAAAGGCTGTGAATATTAGTGCTATTATTTCTAGAAAAAAATTAGTGGCTCATAGACTGATTAGAGATGCAGAAACATCGAGTGAAACTATAGAATATATATAATTAATGTATATACAAACTTCAGGAACACACCAGCCCGATTTGCCAAATAGTAAAACACTTTAATTGTCTTTCTAGTTAATTTTTATTTCACAACCGCACGCTCTCGTTGTCTTCAAGTAAGTGGCAAGGGTACGCATGTGCATACAAAAGGAAACAAAAACGTTCTTTCAAAGAGAGGGAGAGAACAAAGAGAGGAGAGGGCTTTGCCTCTCTCTGAGATCTTCATTGTTCATCCCCTTCCCACACACACACAATGTGTATGTGTATAAGTGTGACTTTTGGTATTCTCAACACGCCACCTCAAAAGTTACACTGATACAAATTAAGGAATAACAAAAGATAATTTTCTGACGAGTTTGTGCATATTCAAATGGTTGTAATATTTTTCTTCTCTGGGGACTCTTTTTTTCTGATCCAGCATTTGCTGCAAAGAATTGGGGAAACCCAGTAAAACCCAATCAGATCACTCAAAAACATAAGTTAACAAGATTCGCTTATATAAACAGTAATGGTTAGACTAGAAATTATTTTGGTTTGATTATTGTTAAATATATATATATATTCCAAGAGATCCAGTTTGGCTTGGTTTTAAGGTGAATTATTAATTAACAAAAACTCCATATAAAGGTTCAGGTTGAAGGTCCAGTTAGCCCCAGTTGGTCTCGCAGTGCAGTGAATCTAGCTGTTGGTAGTGGCTTCGTTAAAATATCAGCCAATTGGAAATATACATAACGCAGATTAGTTTGTTTTCAATTTGTTCCCTGGTAAAATGATATTTAATATCTATGTGCTTAGATCTCTTGTGGCAAGTAGGATTATTGGCTATACTAATACAACCTTGGTTGTCTTCAAAAATATCTATTGGGCCATTTAATTTTAATTTAATTTCATTTATTAATGACTTTAGCCATAATGCTTCTCTAACACCTTCAAATAAGGCTATATATTCGGCTTCGGTAAATGAAGCAGCAACTGATTTTTGTTTCATAGTACTCCAGGAAATTGAACAATTTCCAAACATTTTAAATATATATCCTGTAGTACTTCTCCTATCAGTCTCATTTCCAGCCCAATCATAATCGACATACCCTATTAGAATATTATCCACTTTAAGATTCCTTTTGAACGATAACTTTAAGTCAACAGTTCCTTTTAGGTATCTTAAAACGCGTTTAAGACATTGCCATAATTCTTTGTTATTATTATTAGTATACCGGCTTAAGATACTTATTGATGTACTCAAATCCGTACGTGTACACAACATTATGTACATTAAACAGCCAATTAAATTCCTACATGGTGCTTCACATGATTCTTCAGTTTGCAAGTCCTCATAATTTAGTTTGCTTGGAAGAGGGGTACTAACTGGATTACAATCTTCCATATTGAATTTCTTTAAGACATTTTTAATATATGCAGATTGACTGGAACAAATTTGATCATCTTTTCGATCAATTTGTATACCATAAGTCAGTCATTTGAAACGTACTTGAAAGATAAGATTTAAATTTAGACATACTTTCGGAATTACTGGTGGCAATTACCACATCGTCAACGTATAATAATATATATATATTTTTACTTATATCTCCCTTATTTAAAATATATATACATCGGTCTACTTCTAGATTCTGAAATCCAAAATTTTTAAGTGCACTTTCAAAAACCTCAAACCAGCATCGTGCAGCTTGCTTAAGGCCATAAATAGCTTTATTTAGTTTACATACTTTATTTCCATCATACTGGTTTAAACCCTTTGGAACCTTCATATAAATTTCATCCTTTAAAGTTCCATTTAAAAATGCTGTTTTTACATCCATATGATGGATCAGTAAATTATATTGATTAGAAAATGCTAAAAGAAATCTGAAACTAGAAATTCGTGCAACAGGTGCAAAGGTCTCGTCATAATCTGTCATATATTCTTGGGTAAAGCCCCTTGCTACCAGTCTTGCCTTATATTTTAGAAAATTACCATTTTCGTCTTGCTTTAAACTAAAAACCCACTTGCAATCTACTACGTTTTTATCCATAGGCCTTTGCACTAAGCACCATGTATTATTTACAAAATGAGAATTTAGTTCATCTTGAATGGCTTCCTCCCACAAGGTTCTGTCATCGCGAAATTTAATTTCCTCATATGTATTGGGAATATCACTTAAACACAATTGGGTATTCATAAGACATTTTTCTAAAAATCTATATGATAATTTTGGTTTATCTTTATTTCTCTCACTGCGTCTGACTTGTTGATTTTCATTTTCTTGTATATTATCACCAGTTCCAACTACTGGATCGGTATTCTCGAGACAAGTGGAATTTTCATTTGAGTTTTCACCAGACTTTGAATCCATTGATTCATTCATTTCCTGTGATGGAAAAACTAACTCTTCATTCTCTTCAATTGGAGAATCATGACTTCTGCTAACATCATTATGTATTACCACAGAGTCATTTTCATTTAAAGTCATAGATTTTATGCTTTTTTCGTCCACCACTGCATCCCTAGCTATCATAAATTTTCTCGATTCCTCATTCCACAATTTATAGCCAATTGGCTCATACCCGACGAGTATAGTCTTGATCGATTTGTCATCAAATTTTCGCTTATGCACTTTATTTAGTGCGTATACAGTCGATCCAAATATTTTCAAATATTTTAATATTGGCTTCTTTTTATGCCACATCTCATATGGTGTTTTTCTTTTATTTCCCAAAGCTCTACTTGGGGACCTATTAACTAAATAAGTTGCTGTTAAAACAGCTTCACCCCAAAAACTTTTATTAAGTTTAGTACAGCTAATCATAGAGCGAGCTTTTTCGGTGATTGTCCTAATCATCCGTTCTGCAACACCATTCAATTGTGGGGTATGAGGAACCTTTAAGTAGTAGTAGTAGTAGTAGTAGTAGTAGCTGATACCTTTTTCGACACAAAATTCACGCATTTCATTAGAGAGGTATTCCCTGCCATTATCAATATATAGATTTACCATTTTTAAGTTGAAATGAGCCTCACTTTTCGCCACAAAGTCTTTGAATACAAAAAACACGAAACACTGATTTATAAGTTATTAAATATGTCACACAGTAATGTGTAAACTGATCAATAAATACTACATAGTTGTTTTTATTATCAATAGTTGAGGGCGTAATCGGACCACATACATCAGAATGAACTACGAACAATGGGCGGTCAATATTTTCTTTGTTTTTAGATTTTTCAAATTTTTGCCTAGATTGTTTTCCGTTAATACATGCCTCACATAATTCATTTCTATTTAGCTGTACGTTTTTTATAAGTTCAATATCTTCAAACAAGCTGTTTCGTTTAATTTCTAAGAATTTTCCTACACTAATATGACCTAACCTTTCATGCCACAAGCGATATTCTGCATCATTTAAAATTTTGGATGTATATACTTTACTATTTAAATAAAATTTCACAATCGGTACATTATACTTACATATCCCTTCAAATGCCAAGTTACCATTTTTGATTACTTTTATTCCATCCGGATTGAATTCGACGGACATTCCAGCATCTAGCATCTTCTTCACGGATAGTAAATTGTGCGGGATTTCCTTGCAGTACAGCACGTTTTGTAATGTAATGTTTTTTCCAGAACTGTTAAGGCTAACTAGTCCTTTCGCAGTAGCATACACAAATTCTCCTCGCTTTGCAATATCAATCGCCACACTTGGATTTATATTCTCATACTCGGAAAATAGAGTTATGTCGTTTACTATGTGATCTGACGCCCCTGAATCTAATATAAAATCTACGCCATCTATCTTTTCACTGGAATTAGCTAATTTCATCATAAATGCAAAAGCACAGTCCGGCTGCGTTGCTGCCATCTGAGTCTGTCTCTCTCGAACCGCTACGTTCATCATAAATGCAAATGAGCGTTCTGGCTGCGTTTCTGTTGCCATCTGAGCCTGTCTCTCTCTAGCATTACTCTGGACATGAACATTCTGGTTGCCACCTGCCTTCCTTTTTAAGGAGAAACAGTCTTTCTTTATATGGCCTAATTTGCCGCAATGAAAACACTTCAACTTAGGCTTAGACTTATTCTGAAATTGTTTCTTCACAAATTTTGTTATTTTGTTTTTGTATGTGTTATCCCTAGGCTCTCGATTGCCTATAGCCTGCAACACTTTTGCACTTGTGTCCTTGCCAGCACCTTTTAGTTTAATTTCGTGATCTAGAAGCCGAGTCTTTACAAAGGCTTATGTTAAATTGCTCTCAGATGGAGTTTCTATCGCTGTTATTACCCCATCATAGCTAGTTGGAAGTCTTAGAAGCAAATGGGACACTTTGTCCATTTCATCTATCTTGGCTCCCGCCGCAACTAACTCAGTAACCAAATCATCAAATAAACGAAAGTGGTTTACTAGCGGAGTATCACCCTTCAATTTTAAAGACAATAGTTGTTTGCGTAATGAAAGTTGGGATGCCAGACTTTTACGCTCGTAAATAGTATCAAAATTTTTAAAAATCTCCTTAGCCGAGTTCCCATTGTTGGCAAACACTAAAAAAGAGTCACTCAAGTATTCAATTATAAGACTCTTTGCATTTCTCTCTGCTCGCTTCACTTCCTCACTTTCCTTATCACTTGGTTCCTCATCGATTACTTTTATCAACTCGTTTTAACAAAGCCCTGACTCTAAATTTCCATATGGAATACTTTTCCCCGTTAAAAGGTGTTATATTTCTCTTTCCCTTTTCCATCTTCTGAGAATAACTGTTCTTCTTTTCGGTTGCTATGCGCTTCTCAGAATTTTTGTTGCTAGTCTGCTCTAACACTCGCACTGAAAAATGAAAAAAATGTGCGCCAATTTGGTGCGTCGTTATACATATATGTATATGTACGTTGTTCACTTATAAGCACAAATTTTTAATTGTAATTGTTTTGTTTAGACTTTATTTAAGTTTTAATTGTTTCACTTTTTTTTTTTTTTTTTTGTTTTCACTTTTATTATTCGGTAACAATCAAAGCATTTTACTATAGCACTTAGCAGCAAATTGTGACTGGGCCCATAACCAATAGAATATATATAATTAATGTATATAAAAACTTCAGGAACACACCAGCCCGATTTGCCAAATAGTAAAACACTTTAATTGTCTTTCTAGTTAATTTTTATTTCACAACCGCACGCTCTCGTTGTCTTCAAGTAAGTGGCAAGGGTACGCATGTGCATACAAAAGGAAACAAAAACGTTCTTTCAAAGAGAGGGAGAGAACAAAGAGAGGAGAGGGCTTTGCCTCTCTCGATAACATCGATGTTTTCAAAACATCGGAACCATCGATGGTTCGTGACCATCATCGATGTTTTCACAAACAACTCTGCGCTCGGTGAGAAAAAATTGTAAGTAAATGAATTTCTTATTGTTTTTTCTAAAAACTAACAAAATTGTTGATAATATTTAGGATTTCTAGTTGATGGTGGTGGTGGACGTTGATGGATGATGAAGGCAAGATGGAGAATTACCTGAAAAGTAAGTTATATATCTTTACAAGCCCACGCTTCCTTTAGATATGTGTGCATGTATGTGTATGTACACACATACATTCATAAATTTGCTACTAATGCCGCAAAAATTTGGCGCAAGCCTTAAAATAAAGTAGCTCTTGTTTTGTTATGTTGTTTAGTGAATAGAAAATTACATACAGTTTAGTAACATGCTTTTCTTATTTATTGGTGTAATAGGAGTGGAACCGACAGAGAAAGTGGAGACGGAGTCAGCACAAAAACGTAAGAGAGAGCGATCGGTTGTTTGGGACCACTTCAAAAAGAGCAGTGACAAAGCGTATGGCACTTGCAACTACTGTGGAAAACATCTTAAGACAGCTGGCAATACCTCAAACTTGCTTGACCATCTTAAGCGCTTGCATCCGAGTCGCATGACCGCTGATAAGGAACCAATGCCTAAAACGATGGCAACTTTTTTGAACAAGGAGCCGTTCTATGGCAGTGACTCAAATATAAAAAAAAGACTGGATAAAAAAGTGATGGATATGATTGCCAAAGACGTGCGTCCGTTTAGTTGCGTTCATGACGAAGGATTTGTCGAACTCATGGAAAAAGCGGTCCCGCGCTACATGTTGCCGAGCAGAACGTATTTTCGCGATGTGATGCTTCCAACGGAATATGATCTGCTAAGCCTTAAGTTGCGTGCAGCTTTGGAGACCGTTAAGCATGTTGGTTTGACAACCGATCTATGGACATCTGCAGCTAACGTAGGCTACATCACAATCACGTGTCATTTTATAACAGAAAACTTTAAATTGACGTCTGCACTGCTATCGACAGCACCCTTGATGACCCCCACAAATCATAACGCCCAAAACATCGCAGACTCAATAAGTTTAATGTTGGCTAAGTGGGGTCTCTTGTCGAAGGTTGTCACCGTTACAACGGACAATGATAGTACAATGAAAAAAGCGTGCGATATTTTGGAATTCAATCATTTACCCTGTTTGGCACACACGATAAATCTGCTTGCTCAGGACATTTTAAAACTGGCAGCAGTAAATGTGATTATCTCAAAGTGCAAACGGATAGTAACATACTTCAAGCAAAGCACAATAGCAGCAGCTAAATTAAAAATAGCGCAAAATACAAATGAGCCGCTTCTCTTAATTCAGGAAGTGAGCACTAGGTGGAACAGTGCATACGCCATGGTAAAAAGAATACTCTAAATAAATGAGTATGTTACTTTGACTTTGCTAAAACTGCGAAATGGCCCTTCACCGATCACAAATGAAGAACTCGACGTCTTGAATGACTTGTCGGATTTGCTGTCGCCTTTTCAGGAAGCGACTCTTGCGGTGTCGACTAACACAAAAGTGTCTGTGTCGCTAATTATTCCAGTCATTGCCGAGATTCATCGTAAAATGAATCAAGGAAATGCACAGTTGCGAACACAGGAAGGAAAAGATATATATGACCTTGTTCAGAAACGCTTAGTGGAAAGACTTGATTCCTTTGAAACGCGCACAATTCCTCGCATCGCTACTCTCGTTGATCCTCGCTTCAAAAAAGATGGCTTTCTCCGAAGTTCAAACGCAGACCAAGCAGCTAAAGCGTTGGAGCTGGAATTGCTCTCTCTTAAATCAACAACTCCACGACGTCCACCAACACCAGAATCAACTTCAAACGAGGCAAGCAGTAAATTTTCATTTTTGCAAAATAAGCCTAAAGTAGAGTCTACCAGAGCCGATGCCATTATTGCCACAAGGCAATATATGGAAAAAGAAAACATTCCTGACACTTGCGACCCCTTGAAGTATTGGGAGGTATGATTTTTAAATAATTATGACTAACATGTTAAATAAGAAATATTTTTTACAGATGACTGCTGACAACGAACTGAAATTGGTAGCAAAAAAATTTTTCTGTATACAAGCCTCGTCCTGTGAGTCAACGAGTATTCAGCAAAGCTGGACAAACCATATCTGACCGCAGGACATGGCTTAAACCTGAAGTTGTTGATCAAATTTTGTTCCTGAATAGAAATAGACACTTTAAATGATCTCAAATAAATCTCATGTTACTGTTTGTGCTGTTTCTGTTCTTTTGCTTTTTTTTTTAAACATCGATGTTTCACTCGATGTTTTTTTTGAAAACATCGAAAACATCGATGGACACGAACATCGATGTTTCTGCACCTCTAAGACTGATCAATCAAAAAAAAAAAAATATGATATGTACTGAAGTGTCTTGATTTCACTTTTTTTTTGTATTATTCATATAAAAATTTGATTTATGTTTTTTTGGTTAAATAAATATAAATATTAAGGTTCAGGAAAACAATACTTTTATTAATATTTGGAGCAATTTAATATAAAGTTTAAATAATTTTAAGAAATTTCGATGTTTTGGCGATATATCGATGTTTTCAAACATCGATGTTAAAAACATCGATGTACTATCGATGTTTTTGCATCCCTATCTTAAAGTCTATAAGAGCTAGAGCTACCAAATTTGGGGCAGCATTCTAATCTGTTGCACGCAGATCAAGTTTGTTTTAAAATTAGGCTGCGCCCACTTCCGCCTCTGAAAATCATAAAAAAAGTTATATAAGCTACAGTCGTGATTTTCAGCTTAAAGTAAATGGTAAAAATAAATAAATACGCATTCGCGCACGTCGTCTGAAAATATCACTAAAATCGGATGATAAACTTAGGACTTATCTGACAGTGGTAATTTGAAGACAGCCTCTACCAGACACTAACTGGGTCGAGGGTTCGATCCCAAGCGCAGGCGAAAATTTCTTACTTCTTTTTTTGCAATATTTTTATATTAATATCTGTTTTTTTTTTGTTTACCAAGAATTTAATAAAAGAGAACGAAAATTTTAAGCTAAAAGAATATAAATAAAAAGAAAATAAATAATAATTTAAGTTTTCGTTTTAACTGAACACGGGACGATCTCGCAAAACTTATATGCATAACTATTCTTCGACAACTGTTGACAAAAAAAAATGTTGACAAAACTGCTGACTATAAAGGACGCAAGCAATTTGTTGTATTACACAACTTCGGTAGAACTGAAATTACATGTATTAATTAAATAATAAGGAAAAAAACGAAATATGGGATTGATGTAAAAATAAAAAAATTCTTAAAAATGAGCGGGAGTTTAACTCATTCTGTTTTTGCAAAAAACAACACAAAGACATAAAATAAAAGTCCTCTTTGGCTTCTTTCGCAAAACGGCTAACTCTGCAATCCATGATCAGAGTAAGCCAAAGTCTACTTTCTCAAAGTCTGCTTTGTTAAAGCGTACTCTTTCGAAGTACTCTCGATCGCATAAGTACGTCAAGTACTTCAAAATATCGGCATGGAATTTTTTCAGAGCGATTTAAAAAAACAGGGGTGGCCGAGTTGATATGGAATGTCTCATATACAAAATTTACAAGTCTGGCATCTCATCTGTCAATAAGATTAAATTAATTTGTTTGTGAGCATAAACCCATTATCAGTGACATAGCCATTATATTAAAGATAGGTTAGGCCAAATTTTAAACAGCAAGTGTATAGAAACTTCGGCTTCTTGAAGTTAGAATTCTTTTTTATGTATAATGTTTATTAATTAATACTGACCAGCCAGATATTCTTATGATGCCATAAATTAAAATGCAATCAAAGACTTCTAATTATAAACCATACACTCAGATGAGATTTCATCTAGCACATGAGCTATTGCCGCTTGCAGCTTCTTATTTCGCAAACATTCGATTCGTGTTGGTCGCTGATGTGACAGAAACTCCAAGCACACCATCATACACCCACCCCCAGAGAGGGGCTGCCTTCATCCGTACAGAACATCAGTCGACAGTAGCTGCTGTGTTGCGACGTGATGGGATTTTCAAAAGCCTGGCTAAATCGTTTTCATTTGTGGATAAGCCAACTTTCACTGCTAACTTTGTTATTTGGTGTCAATTGGTGGAAGAAATCATTTTCTTTATTCATAACTCACATAGAATTCGATTATGGACCATGATTCGATTTCTTAAAATTGAATTTATGAAATCCTGAACGGTTTTCTATAAATAATAGAATGTGCAAACAAATTGAAATCTTTCCCGCACAGAGGTCGAATCTGCCAATCTAGCACGTAATAAAAATAAATCTTGTATTATATTATTAAAAAATAAGATCCCGCCAATAATAATTCCCGTTATGAAATATTGTTTTTGATAGTCACGAAGTCGTGGTTGCCAAAGTTTTTTGTCTTTACTGAAGTGAATTTCTACACCTTTTTTATATGTTTTTCTTTTTGCTCATAATAATTAATGTGGTTATATTTTGATTAAAATTTTTTTTATTTGGAACAATTATGGCATGTATTTAATTTAAAAAAAAATGGTATACGTCCTGTTCTTGCAGTATTAGTGGTAAGTCGATGTAAAATTATATCTCTCATATAGGGTATTGTGACTTACATAATCGAGACATTCGTGGAATATAAATTGTTTTATTTTTTAATGTGTTGATTAAAATATTTCTTAGTCTATCTTTCAGTGTCGATGTGATCTACAACAACCTGCAACTCTATAACTTATGGCATTTTATAGGCACAATGCTTACACTAAAACTCACTTTTTCATTACAAGATAATATAGCTGAACAACCACTTAAAAATACATTTAGATGTGGTATTTTACTTTTAATCTTTAAAGAATTCATTCAAGAATGTAAAAATTTATATTTAAACTAAAAATAAACAAAAATATTTGTCAATAAAAAAATAAAAAATACAAAATGTATTAAAAATAAATAGTGGTAATATATTTTATTACACCAGTTTACAAAAAAAAAAAAAAAAAGTAAATAAATAAGTGCTCCAAGCCTGTTGATGTGAAATTCTGGTAGAGTTGAGTCCCCAGATCACGAAAATGGCTTTAATTTTTATACCCGGTACCCATAGGGTACAAGGGTATTATAAGTTAGTGCCAATCGAGAATGTATGTAACAGGCAGAAGGAGGCATCTCCGACCCCATAAAGTATATATATTCTTGATCAGCATCACCAGCCGAGTCGATTTAGCCATGTCCGTCGGTCCGTCTGTCCGTCTGTCCGTGTGAAACAACAGATCTCAGAGACTATAAGAGCTAGAGTTACCAAATTTGGTGACAACATTGGAATCTGTTGCACGCAGATCAAGTTTGTTTTAAAATTTGGCCACGCCCACTTCCGCCCCGAAAAGCGTAAAAACTTTATATAAGCTATAGTCGTAATTTTTGGCTAAAAGTAAATAGATAAAATAAATAAGTAGGCATTTGCGGACGTTTTCTGAAATTTGAGTAAAATCGGATGATAAACATGGAAGTTATTAAATAATAAAGTTTTCTGTCAATGCTTCTTCTTCTTCTGAGCCACAAAGGCAGTAGCGAAAAAAAGTGTTGCGTGCTTTCGAGCGCAATATTAATTCGTAAGGCAGCTGCTTTCAGCTGCAGAATTTGTCTTTTTTGAACGTTGCTTAACATGTTTTTAGCAACATTTGTCTTCATTTGTCAACTTTTTGTTTTTTCCATGTTGGTGTGTTATTTAATTTCACGCACAATACTGGGTACCGGGTATCTCACAGTCGGTGACACTCGACTGTAGCTTTCTCACTTGTTTTTCTATGGATACGTTGTTCACATATGAACACGTTTATATATAAATATATATTTATCTTTAACAAATCAATGCAACTGTACGCTGCTTAGCGCATGTGCGCATGACTCTAAAATATAGCGGCAGGTTGAGCGTAACACAAGTATGTAAACCGATCCTCTGCGTGGGATATCTTTAAATATAGCGGCCAAACGGGCCTAACACAAAACACTTGACAATATATACATGTAATTTGAATCGCTCCGAGGGATCCACGAATCCTGTGTTCACCACTATCGCACTCAAGAATTTATATCTAGAATAAGATTTGATGTTAGCTACCTAAGCTAGGATCTATATAAAGCGGAGACCGCTCCGAATAAATTCAGTTTCTTACAAAAACTCACAAGTAAACGTCTTATTTTTTGGGACCGCTTTACATTTTGATCCTTCGAGCAACTTTGCAGTTTTCCCCCCAGTGGTAAGAGACTCAGAGGAAGGACAGCACCTCTAGTATTGCAAAGTGTTAACGCTTGCAGCTAAAGATTGCTGAAAAATAATGGACTCTTGTTTTCCCCCCTAAGCGGTAAGGAACAGAGTATAACTATAAAGCAAAAGGATATAAAAGAGTCATAGTTGTTAAATTATGGAAAAATTTTTAAAACCATAAAAACAAATTCGTAAAAAATTTTAAAATTGTGGTCGAAAAATCGTCAAACCAAAAAATTAAATAATTAATAGATAAATTTATTGTTTGTGGGGCGTATTCGAGGCCAAAACATCGAAGAAAAAAAAGACTATCAGTAACAGCAAAAAAAAATAAAGAAAAACAAACGTGAAAAATATATTTGCAAAACAACTACATCGACTACATCGGCAACGTCAACAGCATCGTCTACGGCAGCGATAGCAGCATCGATAACGTCAACAGCAACGGAAATAACAACAGAAGCGACGGCAGAGACGGCAGCAGAAGCAGCAGCAGCAGCTACGTCAGATTAAAATTTATAATTTTAGAAAAAGTAGCATTTTTTTTTTAAATATAATTAAGACTATTGCTCTCATAAAGAGACAGGTAAAATTACGAAAGAGAGTAGGCAGTTGGAAGACCTTCCAAACCTAAGTTTAGATTTAATAACACATTTTGAACAGCTTAAAGCAGAATGTGTTAGGAATCATACTGCGGTGTTAAGAAATGGAGTAGTCGATCACGACTACTTCAAAAAGAAACATTTTGGCGAAATGATGTCTTCATTTAAAAGAATCCAAGTTAAAATAGAACAGATCCTGCAAAAAGCAGAAACAAACGAGAAAGAAAGCTAACTTCGGTAAACCGAAGTTTATATACCCTTGCAGTCAGCAATTGGATCATTGAAAATCGATCCATTTTGGTAATGTAAAACAAAATTTCAAATTATGTAAATTTTGTACATTTTACATTTTACATGTAGAATTTTACATTTTCATATAAATCCCTTCTATGGCAGCTATATAATATAGTTGTCCGATCTTAATGAAACTAAAACCGTAATTCTAGAACTATAAAAAATGACTATATCTCGAAATTTATAGAAATTCGTTGAAAAACAGAGAAATTAAAAATTTTTGTACATTAATTTCGCCATCATTCCTATGGCAGCTATAGGATATAGTGGTCCGATTTCAACCGTTCCGACATATATACTGCGTGCTAAAGAAATAAGACTATGCTGAATATTTCAGCCCGATAGCTCAAAAACTGAGAGACTAGTTCGCGTAGAAACCGACAGACAGGCGGACAGACACACGGACAGACAGACTGACAGACAGACGGACAGACAGACAGACGGAATTGGCTAGATCGACTCGGCTGGTGATGCTGATCAAGAATATATATGCTTTATGGGGTCTGAGATGCCTCCTTCACTGCGTTGCAAATATCATGGCAAAATTATAATACCCTCTGCAAGGCTATAAAAAGAAGTGGTAGCCAATAGTAGTAGGAAGGTGAGTCAAGAAGCCTTAGATAGAGCAATAGAGCAGCTACAGAATTATTTAAAGGAGACGTTTGAAGCGATACAGGAAGATCAAAGGAATACGTTTGTAATTAGAATAAAGATGATTAAATTCTACTGGGACAGCCTGATTAAATTGAAAAAAGTCGACCAGATTGATGTGACTCATAGGAATTATTTTGACTCTTTTGAAGAATTAGAATTCGAAATCGATACTGTCATAAACGACATGAAAACAAAATCAGAAGCAGTAGTGCCAAAGGAAGAAGTTGCCAATATGAAAATTGATGATTTGCCAACTCTACCAAAAATACAGGTTCCCACATTTTTTTGGGATTCCAAAGATTGGGACTTGTTTTATGAGTTGATTAATGAACTCATACATTTAAGGGAGGATTTAAGTCCGACCTTAAAATTTAATTATTAGAAAAGCTCACTTAAGGGAGAAGCCTGAAATGTGGTTTCTCACTTATTGTTGGGCTCAGTGGAAAATTATGATGCTGCTTGGGATTTATTAACGAAGCGGTATGAAAATAAGAGAAAAATATTTTCAGACCAATTATACCGTCTGCTTGATCTTCAAAACTTGAATGTTGAATCAAGTAGGCAATTAAGAGTGTTTGATGACACAATAAATGAGTCAATTCACATGATAAAGTTAAAGGCACAACTTTCTGATGAGATAGATATACTATTTGCACATATTATTTTGAGAAAATTTAATAAAGAGGCTCTTCAATTATATGAAAGCCATATTAAAAAGACCACAGAGTTCCAGTTATTGTCCGACGTTGTAGAATTTTCAGAGCAATGACTTAGTTCGGTAAGCTCAGTTGAGGTTGAAAATCCTGATAAAACGAGAAAGAAAGCTAACTTCGGTAAACCGAAGTTTATATACCCTTGCAGTCAGCAATTGGATCATTGAAAATCGATCCAATTTGGTAATGTAAAAAAAAAAGGTCAAATTATGTAAATTTTGTACATTTTACATTTTACATGTAGAATTTTACATTTTCATATAAATCGACCGATCCCTTCTATGGCAGCTATATGATATAGTTGTCCGATCTTAATGAAATTAAAACCGTAATTCTAGAACTATAAAAACGACTATATCTCGAAATTTATAGAAATTCGTTGAAAAACAGAGAAATTAAAAATTTTTTACATTAATTTCGCCATCATTCCTATGGCAGTTATAGGATATAGTGGTCCGATTTCGGCCGTTCCGACATATATACTGCGTGCTAAAGAAATAAGACTATGCTAAAAATTTCAGCCCGATAGCTCAAAAACTGAGAGACTAGTTCGCGTAGAAACCGACAGACAGACAGACGGACAGACAGACGGACAGACAGACAGACGGACAGACAGACAGACGGACATGGCTAGATCGACTCGGCTGGTGATGCTGATCAAGAATATATATACTTTATGGGGTCTGAGATGCCTCCTTCACTGCGTTGCAAATATCATGGCAAAATTATAATACCCTCTGCAAGGGTATAAAAATTGTAATGAATAAAGAATATTCAAACAGCTGTTGTCCCATATGTAAAGGTTTGGGACACAATGTATTGCAATGCTACGTATTTAGAGCTTTAGGTCCATTCGAACGGATGGAAAAAGCTAAACGGGCAGGGTTGTGTTTTAAATGTTTGACACACTCATATACATAAAGGTGCAGTAGCGAGATTTCATGTGATCATTGTAGGGGAAACCACAATAGCATGCAACACATATTTATAAAAGTTGAAAAAGTAAATACTTGTTTGACGTCGGACAAGGCATTATTAGCTACAGCTAAAATGCAAATAAAGTCCTATAAAGGAAAATTAGAAAATTTTAGAGCTTTGGTTGACAGTGGTTCACAAAGCAAAACTATTTCAGAAGAATCGGCGCAGATTCTAAAATTACCTAGAATTAGGTCTCAAACAGAGATCAGTGGAGATCCCACAGGAAGTGCATCTCAAAGCACAAAGTAGTTCTGTTAATTAAAAGCAAAAGTTCCCCAAAAGTCTTAAAAGTGGAAGCAATGGTATTTCCGAAATTAATGAGAGCTCTTCCAGTCAGCAAGATTGATGTTGACAAGGCCAAATGGAAGAGCTGTAATTTAGCGGACCCTGACTTTAATATGCCAGGCCCAATTGATCTGATTATTGGATCAGATCTGTACACTCACATTCTTCAGGATGGGGTTGTTAAAATAAACGGAGTTGTTAAATAAACGATTCTTGGTCAAAAAACGGATTTCGGGTGTATTGTTTCTGGATATTCAAAGTCCAAAGTAAGGAAATCAATCTTAACGAGAAAGAAAGCTAACTTCGGTAAACCGAAGTTTGTATACCCTTGCAGTCAGCAATTGGATCATTGAAAATCGATCCATTTTGGTAATGTAAAAAAAAATTTCAAATTATGTAAATTTTTTTAAATTTTACATTTTACATGTAGAATTTTACATTTTCATATAAATTGACCAATCCCTTCTATGGCAGCTATATGATATAGTTGTCCGATCTTAATGAAATTAAAACCGTAATTCTAGAACTATACAAAACGACTATATCTCGAAATTAATAGAAATTCGTTGAAAAACAGAGAAGTTAAAATTTTGTTTACATTAATTTCGCTATCATTCCTATGGCAGCTATAGGATATAGTGGTCCGATTTCGGTCCGTTCCGACATATTTACTGCGTGCTAAAGAAATAAGACTATGCTGAAAATTTCAGCCCGATAGCTCAAAAACTGAGAGACTAGTTCGCGTAGAAACCGACAGACGGACAGAAAGACGGACATGGCTAGATCGACTCGGCTGGTGATGCTAATCAAGAATATATATACTTTATGGGGTCTGAGATGCCTCCTTCAATGCATTGCAAATATCATGGCAAAATTATAACACCCTCTGCAATGGTATAAAAAGTACGATTTTAATGACTCAATCCACAATTAATAAACAACATTTTGGTGGTATCACTCTCAAGGATAAACACAAATCAAAATCATTCAAAAGAAATATTCAGGAAAAAGAATTTTTAAATAAAACTTTAAATGAGAAAAGTTACCGTTCTTTTATTTCCCCGGCTGGACCTCACTTCGGAGGTAGGGTTAAATCTAAAAATTTAAAGGATAAAAGTGGTCGTCAAATGATTCCCCCGGCAGGACCTCACTTTGGAGGTATTTTTATAACTGGGGTTAAATCTTATTTAGGAAAAGCAAGGGGCGACAATACTTTTAAAGATATCAAAGGTCAAATCAAATTATAGAACCGAAAGATAGAAATATTGATGGGTGCCAAATAATTAAAAATAGGAAACAATATGTCTGGGTTAATCGGAAAAGGCACAAGAGCAATGCTGATAGGGCAGCTCAACTTCTTCCTTAGAGGGAATGAGGAAAATACCTAGGACTAGTGTGGTGATTAAAAAGGAACAATTATGTGTGTGTTATTCAGAGATAAAATACAATCCTATCTATTGACATCAATCTGGTCGACTAAATATTAATATGTTTATATCATTAATCAGATTAAACGAGAATTTACAAAATTGAGAAAGTCAGTTAACCTAAAGAAAGGTTTAGGTTAAAATTTAGCACTTCTCGAAAATAATTATATATCTCAGTATTTAGAATAAAAGATTTGTCAATAATAGGTACAGACTTCAAAGCTATCAGCAACCATTTAGGCACACTAATAATTTATCACACAGTAGAAATAAAGAAGAGTTAAAAATTAAATTGGTCACACATTGTTAATGGTGGCAATAATAATAATAATAATATTTGAATTAAATATATAAAAATATCACCAAAAATAAAAATACAAAAGGCATTTACAAGCCATACAAAATGTTTAATTATTAAAATTAGCTTGTTAAATGATGGAACAATTAAATAAAATTAAAAGCAAATTTTTAAATAAGGTATATAAAAAAATAAAATGATTAAAGAAAAAACTATAAAAATAAATATAAAACAATCAAAAGGAGGCCGTTGCAAAATGTTAGTTGCATAAAATATTATATCGAATAAAGTACAGTCCAGTAAATGTTTTACCGCAACTATGAAAAGAATATATTAATGTAAAATATACCCTAAATCTTGCCGGCCTTTGGCAGAATGTTCACACATGAACACGTTTATATATAAATATATATTTATCTTTAACAAATCAATGCAACTGTACGCTGCTTAGCGCATGAGCGCATGACTCTAAAATATAGCGGCAGGTTGAGCGTAACACAAGTATGTAAACCGATCCTCTGCGTGGGATATCTTTAAATATAGCGGCCAAACGGGCCTAACACAAAACACTTGACAATATATACATGTAATTTGAATCGCTCCGAGGGATCCACGAATCCTGTGTTCACCACTATCGCACTCAAGAATTTATATCTAGAATAAGATTTGATGTTAGCTACCTAAGCTAGGATCTATATAAAGCGGAGACCGCTCCGAATAAATTCAGTTTCTTACAAAAACTCACAAGTAAACGTCTTATTTTTTGGGACCGCTTTACTTACGTTTTTTTTTAAAGATTTTTTAAAGTTTTACACAAAAAAATTTTGCTAATTTTACGTTTCTCATTTCATAGCTCGAGTTGTAGCCAACTAATTTAGCCGTCGAATGTTTTACAGGTAATGAATGAATTTTAGTTGAGATGTGGTCAAGATCTTAACATATTCGTTAAATTGGAAAATCGTTTTTTTTTTCATTTCAAGGGCGGCGGGATTCCTTATGTCTTAGCTATTTATTTTGCATATATGTTAAGATCTTGACCACATCTCAACTAAAATTCAGGAGTAATATCGATTTGAAGGGGGCGCTCTTGTACGAAATACTCCTCCTATATTTTTTTCTGCAGAAAGAAAGGTTTGTTTTTATGCCACGTTTTGAGGCCGCGAGGACGCATAACCTCTAAATGGTACCAATCAAATGAATACTTTGTCTATGTATGTATATAAGGGCGATTATTTAATTATACCCTTGCAGAGGGTATTATAATTTTGCCATGATATTTGCAACGCAGTGAAGGAGGCATCTCCGACCCCATAAAGTATATATATTCTTGATCAGCATCACCAGCCGAGTCGATCTAGCCATGTCCGTCTGTCTGTCTGTCCGTCTGTCTGTCCGTCTGTCTGTCCGTCTGTCGGTTTCTACGCGAACTAGTCTCTCAGTTTTGAGCTATCGGGCTGAAACTCTCAGCATAGTCTTATTTCTTTAGCACGCAGTATATATGTCGGAACGGCCGAAATCAGACCACTATATCCTATAGCTGCCATAGGAATGATGGCGAAATTAATGTAAAAAAAATTTTAACTTCTCTGTTTTTCAACGAATTTCTATAAACTTCGAGATATAGTCGTTTTTTATAGTTCTAGAATTACGGTTTTAATTTCATTAAGATCGGACAACTATATCATATAGCTGCCATAGAAGGGATCGGTCGATTTATATGATAATGTAAAATTCTACATGTAAAATGTAAAATTTAAAAAAATTTACATAATTTGACATTTTTTTTTAACATTACCAAAATGGATCGATTTTTAATGATCCTATTGCAGACTGCAAGGGTATACAAACTTCGGTTTACCGAAGTTAGCTTTCTTTCTCGTTTTTATCTTACTTCAACTTAATTTTGTAAATTTTTGTTTATTTAACAAAACGTAGCTCTTTTTCATAGCTAAATCCGACTAGCAAAGTTAACAGACCATCTAAAGGCGGTGTCCAACACTGCACCTTTAATCTAGTAGACATCTGGCCAAAAATTTTAAAAAATGTCTCATTTTACTTAACTTTGAAAATCTACGATAAATCAATTTTTCAACGGATTTCTGGAGTAGTAGGCCTGTGTGCTACTTTGGGCGATCAACTTTAGAAAAACCAGGGTTCGTAACTGTTATAATTTTTGGGGTAAAATAAGAGTTATTTTTGAATTTAAAAATAACTGTTATTTTGATTTTTAATAAAATTTTAAATTTTTATATAGTTGAATCATATCTTATTTGTAATTTTAAAATAAAATTGATTGTTTTATTTTGAAAATTGAAAATAACTATTCTTCTTTATTTTAAAATTGAATTGAACACTTTATTTGAACGAAGATTTCAATCTACTGGATTTTCGTTGGATGTATGTATGTATGCATGAATTTTACCATATGACAAGTGCATGTACATATTTATGTATATCATGGTAAATTATAATACATTATATACATTATAATACATCAAACAGTATTGAGACGTTATATCTTTCGATCTTTAAAATAAACTTTAATGTATCAATTTTAAAATACAGAATAACAGTTATTATTTTCAAATAAAATTGTTAAATTACAAATAAGTTATGATAAACTTTATAAAATTAATTATTACTTAAAAATCAAAATAACATTAAGATAAACAAAATAAAATTGCAAATAAAAGTTTATCCTATTTTGCAATGTCCTTAAAAATAAGTTATACATGTATCGTCGCAGCTAATTTTTGGCTCCAATTTTATTTATCTCATAACTGTTATTTTGTGAAAAAACACGTTTTAATTTTCCAACGGATTTTTTTAGAGTTTTTAGGATGCTAGCAGCAGTTAACGGATTGAAATTTCCACTTTTTTCAAGTTTATCGACCTCCAGCACACAAAGTACTTATCTAATATACATAAAGTGTAAAAAAATCTAAAGGTTAGTTTATTACCTGTAAAATAAAACATTCGACGGCTAAATTGATTCGCTACAACTCGAGCTATAAAATGTGAAACGTAAATAAGCAGAATTTTTATGTGTAAAACTTTAAAAAATCTTTAAAAAAACGTATCCACAGAAAAAAAAATGTTAGCCATTTTCGTGATCGGGGGACTCAACTCTACCAGAATTTCGCATCAACAGGCTTGGAGCATTTTGAGTGTAAACTAGTGGTATTTTTAATTAATTAAATAATTATACAAATTCTTAAATTTTTTTACAATTAGTTTTATAATATTTATTGAGTTAAATGTTAAAATAAAATAATGGTATTGTCATACCTAGTGGCGTTTGACTTGTGCAGCTAGTTTCGGCCATATTTTAAATGTAATCCTTTAACTATACCCGGTACTTATAGATCAAAAGTGTATTACAGTATAATTTGATTTGGTGACTCAGGTACTTTGCACGCATGTTCCAGGCAGCTCTATCTTAAATATATATATAAAAATGCACAAAAAAAGTTATTGGCAGTTAACTTAAGTTAAATTGTATACATTTTGTGTAGTTTTTTACAAAATAAATTTAATTTTTCAGTTCAGATCAAGCAAAAACACCTCTTAAAGAGGTGAGATAAATGTGACGATGGCACCGCTTCTGATATCAAATTTTGTGACGATTAATAGTAACGTTAACAAAAATAAATTACAAATAATTCAACTTATTGTTGAATTATTTTTTTGTTACTTCTTGCTCATGCTCTTTCTCTTCTGCAGTTTTGGGACCGTTTTTTTTTTGTCAACAGTTATCCAAACTTAGTTATGCATTTAAGTTTTGCGAGATCATGTATAGTTCCAACGAAAACCAAAAGTATTATTAATTTTATTAATTTTATTAATTATATAAATTATATTAATTTTATTAATTTTATTAATTTTATTATTTTTATTAATTACTATTAATTTTGGTTTTTGTTGAAACTGAACACGGGCCGATCTTGCAAAATATAAATCGGTAGCTTAGACAACTGGGCCATTACCGATATTACATATGAATCGGCTGTTTTCATACTAACTACACCCAAAAAAAAAAATATTCCTAAATTTTGAAATTGGCGATTCATTGCCTAAAAATTTATTTTTATTTATATTTTCTTTATATTTTTAGGCCATACATTTTAGGAGTTGTAGGCCTAAGATTTAGGCAATAACCCATCGTCAAGAATTTCATTTTAGGCCATGGGATGCCTAAAAATTTTCTCTCGCGTGTGTGCATTTAATTCCCAACTGGTTCTAACTTCCCTGGCATGGAGTGACGGTTAACGGCCAACTCTTAGATATGTTTTTGCTACGGAAGTAGCAAGTCTCTACTGCAACAGTAAAAATAAATACTGTATGCATTGTGGACTACATATTTATTATTTTAAATTGTTGTATAAATATCTAAAATCAATATTATATAAAAATCAAGTTTTAGGCTTAAATTGCCTAAAAATGAAGTTTTAGGCAATAGTAAAATAGTAATTTTGGACAAAAATTACCTAGAATTTGATCCAATAATCAGATCAATTGGGCCTGGCATATTAAAGTCAGGGTCCGCTAAATTATAGCTCTTCCATTTGGCCTTGTCAACATCAATCTTGCTGACTGGAAGAGCTCTCATTAATTTCGGAAATACCATTGCTTCCACTTTTAAGACTTTTGGGGAACTTTTGCTTTTAATTAACAGAACTACTTTGTGCTTTGAGATGCACTTTCCTTTGGGATCTCCACTGATCTCTGTTGAGACCTAATTCTAGGTAATTTTAGAATCTGCGCCGATTCTTCTGAAATAATTGTGCTTTGTGAACCACTGTCAACCAAAGCTCTAAAATGTTCTAATTTTCCCTTATAGGACTTTATTTGCATTTTAGCTGTAGCTAATAATGCCTTGTCCGACGTCAAACAAGTATTTACTTTTTCAACTTTTATAAATATGTGTTGCATGCTATTGTGGTTTCCCCTACAATGATCACATGAAATCTCGCTACTGCACCTTTATGTATATGAGTGTGTCAAACATTTAAAACACAACCCTGCCCGTTTAGCTTTTTCCATCCGTTCGAATGGACCTAAAGCTCTAAATACGTAGCATTGCAATACATTGTGTCCCAAACCTTTACATATGGGACAACAGCTGTTTGAATATTCTTTATTCATTACAATTTTTTTAATAGGATTTTCAACCTCAACTGAGCTTACCGAACTAAGTCATGGCTCTGAAAATTCTACAACGTCGGACAATAATTGGACCTCTTTGGTCTTTTTAATATGGCTTTCATATAATTGAAGAGCCTCTTTATTAAATTTTCTCAAAATAATATGTGCAAATAGCATATCTATCTCATCAGAAAGTTGTGCCTTTAACTTTATCATGTGAATTGACTAATTTATTGTGTCATCAAACACTCTTAATTGCCTACTTGATTCAACATTCAAGTTTTGAAGATCAAGCAGACGATATAATTGGTCTGAAAATATTTTTCTCTTATTTTCATACCGCTTCGTTAATAAATCCCAAGCAGCATCATAATTTTCCACTGAGCCCAACAATAAGTGAGAAACCACATTTCTGGCTTCTCCCTTAAGTGAGCTTTTCAAATAATTAAATTTTAAGGTCGGACTTAAATCCTCCCTTAAATGTATGAGTTCATTAAACAACTCATAAAACAAGTCCCAATCTTTGGAATCCCAAAAAAATGTGGGAACCTGTATTTTTGGTAGAGTTGGCAAATCATCAATTTTCATATTTGCAACTTCTTCCTTTGGCACTACTTCTTCTGATTTCGTTTTCATGTCGTTTATGACAGTATCGATTTCAAATTCTAATTCTTCAAAAAAAGCAAAATAATTCCTATTAGTGACATCAATCTGGTCGACTCTTTTCAATTCAATCAGGCTGTCCCAGTAGAATTTAATCATCTTTATTCTAATTACAAACGTATTTCTTTGATCTTCCTATATCGCTTCAAACGTCTCTTTTAAATAATTCTGTAGCTGCTCTATTGCTCTATCTAAGGCTTCTTGACTCACCATCCTACTACTATTGGCTACCACTTCTTTTGTTTCTGCTTTTTGCAGGATCTGCTCTATTTTAACTTGGATTCTTTTTAATGAAGACATCATTTTGCCAAAATGTTTATTTTTGAAGTAGTCGTGATCGACTACTCCATTTCTTAACAGCGCAGTGTGATTCCTAACACATTCTGCTTTAAGCTGTTCAAAACGTGTTATTAAATCTAAACTTAGGTTTGGAAGGTCTTCCAACTGCCTACTCTCTTTCGTAATGTCTACCTGTCTCTTTATGAGAGCAATAGTCTCCGCGGACAACATCCTAATTATATTTAAAAAAAAAATGCTACTTTTTCTTAAATTATAAATTTTAATCTGACTTAGCTGCTGCTGCTGCTTCTGCTGCCGTCGCTGCCGTCGCTTTTGTTGTTATTTCCGTTGCGGTTGATGTTTTCGATGCTGCTATCGCTGCCGTAGACGATGCTTTTGACGTTGCCGATGTAGTCGATGGTGCTATTGACGTTGCTGCTGTTGTTGATCTTCCTTCTGTTAGTTTGCTCTTGGTTTTGTAGTTGTAGTAGGTTCAGTGGTTGCTTTTTGTTTTGAAAATATATTTTTCACGTTTGTTTTTCTTTATTTTTTTTTTTTGCTGTTACTGATAGTCTTTTTTTTCTTCGATGTTTTGGCCTCGAATACGCCCCACAAACAATAAATTTATTTATTTATTATTTAATTTTTTGGTTTGACGATTTTTCGACCACAATTTAAAAATTTTTTACGATTATGATTTTATCGTTTTAAAATTTTTTCCATAATTTAACAACTATGACTCTTTTATATCCTTTTGCTTTATAGTTATACTCTTTTCCTTACCGCTTAGGGGGGGAAAACAAGAGTCCATTATTTTTCACCAATCTTTAGCTGCAAGCGTTAACACTTTGCAATACTAGAGGTGCTGTCCTTCCTCTGAGTCTCTTACCACTGAGGAGAAAACTGCAGAGTTGCTCGAAGGATCAAAATGTAAAGCGGTCCCAAAAAATAAGACGTTTACATGTGAGTTTTTGTAAGAAACTGAATTTATTCGGAGCGGTCTCCGCTTTATATAGATCCTAGCTTAGGTAGCTAACATCATATCTTATTCTAGATATACATTCTTAAGTGCGATAGGGGTGAACACAGGATTCGTGTAATTCAAATAACATGTACATATTGTTTGGCCGCTATATTTAAAAATATCCCACGCAGAGGATCGGTTTACATACTTGTGTTACGCTCAACCTGCCGCTATATTTTAGAGTCATGCGCACATGCGCTAAGCAGCGTACAGTTGCATTGATTTGTTAAATATAAATATATATTTATATATAAACGTGTACATGTGTGAACAATGTATCCATAGAAAAAAAATTAAAGCCATTTTCGTGATCTGGGGACTCAAGAATTTCGCATCATCAGGCTTGGAGCATTTATTTATTTTTTTTTTTTTTGTAAACTGGTGTAATAAAATATATTAGCACTATTTATTTTTAATACATTTTGTATTTTTTATTTTTTTATTGACAAATATTTTTCTTTATTTTTAGTTTAAAAATACATTTTTACATTCTTGAATGAATTCTTTAAAGATTAAAAGTAAAATACCACATCTAAATGTATTTTTAAGTGGTTGTTCAGCTGTATTGTCTTATAATGAAAAAGTGAGTTTTAGTGTAATCATTGTGCCTATAAAATGCCATAAGTTATAGAGTTGCAGGTTGTTGTAGATCACATCGACACTGAAAGATAGACTAAGAAATATTTTAATCAACACATTAAAAAATAAAACAATTTATATTCCACGAATGTCTCGATTATGTAAGTCACAATACCCTATATGAGAGATATAATTTTACATCGACTTACCACTAATACTGCAAGAACAGGACGTTTACCATTTTTTTTTAAATTAAATACATGCCATAATTGTTCAAAAAAAAAAAAATTTTAATCAAAATATAACTACATTAATTATTATGAGCACAAAGAAAAACATATAAAGAAGGTGTAGAAATTCACTCAAGTAAAGACAAAAAACTTTGGCAAGCTTTTATCTACCACGACTTCGTGACTATCAAAAAACAATATTTCATAACGGGAATTATTAATGGCGGGATCTTATTTTTTAATAATATAATACACTCCAACAAGATTTATTTTTATTACGTGCTAGATTGGCATATTCGACCTCCGTGCGGGAAAGATTTCAATTTGTTTGCACATTTTATTATTTATAGAGAACCGTTCAGGATTTCATAAATTCAATTTTAAGAAATTGAAAGAATCATGGTCCATAATCGAATTTTATGTGAGTTATGAATAAAGAAAATGATTTCTTCCACCAATTGACACCAAATAACAAAGTTAGCAGTGAAAGTTAGCTTATCCACAAATGAAAACGAGTAGTATAAAAACCGGGTTTTCGGGACCTTTGATGTCGCTTAATGGGGTCATAAATTAGCTTACTTAGGGTAACCTGTCAAAATTTAAGTGTTTTAAGAAATAAAAATGCCATTAATTAGGGTCAGCTGTCAATTTTAAAAGGATTTAGCAATAAAACTATAACTAACTAGCTAACCCAGCCACGCGTTGCAGCGGCGGACCCAACAGACACCCGTGATAGGGTGTTGTAAAAAAAAAAATTAAAAAAACATTATATAAGGATTTAAAAGTAAACGTTTTATTGTTTATCATGAGAATCATAATTATTAACAAATCACTGTAGTGCTTTATGAAACACGATGTTTTTTGTTTGATTACCATAGCCATAGATGTACTTCTCAGAACGCAGTTTGGTTGCTCTTCACTTAAGTACCTTGTGATAAACGATATTTTTTGTTTTATTATCATGCGCAAAACAAACAACGCAGATGGTCTTCCGACCCGTGAACATGCCACGTATAATTGGCCATGAGAAAACATGGATTTTCTAGGTTTAAGCCACAAACTTTTAAGGATTGGCCTTGTGATTTGTTAATGGTCATTGCAAATGCAAGACGTATCGGAAATTGAAGTCTTTTAAATTCAAAGGGCATATCGTTTGGGATCATCGGGATTCTCGGAATAAGAATTTCCTCACCTTTGAATTTTCCTATCATTATCGTGGCGTAAATGACATTGTTCATCAATTTTTAACCACCAAACGCGTACCGTTGCACAGTTTTGGTTGGTTTATGTTTCGTAGCATGATTATTACGGAGCCAACCTTTAGGCGTAAATTGTGTGGTGGTAAACCAGGCACGTCCAAAGAGTTTAAAAATTCAATGGGATAGTTGGTGGCTTCATCTTCATTTGTGACGCAGTCAATTGATTTGAATGAATGCTCTGTTCCAATTATCTTATTTTGAATTATGTAATTCAAGTCATCTACATCTTTATTCCTTGCCGCTAAAATTGCTCGCTCACTCAACCATTCATTATTTTTGTGGTTAGTAATAATGTTTGGAAATACATTGTTGATAAGTTCTTCTTTGATTCGACAAAATTACAGAAATTATTTTGAAATGATATAAATCCGCTCGATTCATCGACAGGTACTTGACCATTACCGATAGTCAGCAATTGCTTCGAGAAATCTTCAGCAGATATATCATTAAGCAATGTAACTCTCATGTTTGTTGTCAGCTGCAGTTTCTTCACATAGCGCCATAGATTTGACGATTTGAGGCAAGCGTTTATTTCGTCGGCAGCCGTAGATCTTGGAATTACTGGCAGTGTTTGGCGGAAATCGCCAGACAGTAAAATCATTGCTCCTCCAAAACATCTCGAGTCATTGCGTAAATCTTTTAATGTTCGGTTAAGTGCTTCTAATGCACGTTTATGCGCCATTGTGCATTCGTCCCATATGATAATTTTCGATGCCGCTAAAACTTTGGCCATTGCTGAGTGTTTTGCAATATTACACGTTGGTTCTTCAATAGTTTGAAGATTTAACGGTAATTTTAATGCTAAATGAGCCGTACGGCATCCTTCTAACAATGTGGCTGCTATTCCAGAAGAAGCAACTGCAACCGCTATGTTGGATCTCGCCCGAACAGTTGCTAAAACTAATGACAAAAGGAATGTCTTGCCAGTTCCACCAGGGGCATCTAGGAAATATAAACCACCATTTTCATCATCGATTGCCTTCATTATAGTATCATAAGCTTCCTTTTGTTGGTAATTCAACATGGGTACATTCGTTTGAACTTCTAAATCTAATTCCTGGTGATCATATTCACGTTCCCGTTCCAATTCTCGATTAAATGCGTCATTCATTTGACGATATGGCGCTGGCATTCCATGTTGCCCATAAAATATATTTGTAAAAATTTATTCTGTGTATCTTCGAAAGGTAGTAATGATCCAATTCGATGGTGAATCTGTCCTTGTATCTTAAATGTCGGATTAAATCCTCGTTCTTCGATAATATCTGCCCCAAATGACGTCATTTGGAAACAACCATTGTATTTTTGAGTGTTTGCAAGAAAGTGGCGTGATTCTTGTGTTTCGCCACGAAGCAATGAATACAATGGCTCATGTGGCGGAGTCAACAACGGCAATTTCACTTTACCATTAAGGCAGCATAATCCAGCCGTTTCTCCGGAAAACTTTAATGCACCACAATACTCACAAACAACATCCATTTGCCCAATGCAAACGCTACGATGCAAGCTGTAATCGACGCGGCAATCGTATCGAAAAACTGCTCGATTCAAATCAGCTCTTGATAAATATCCTCTGCGTCGCAAATCATCTATTTGTTGACCTCTGTTGTTCGCTCGACGATTCCGCATTGCCAACCGAGCTGTTTCACGGGCTGCTTCACTTTGCTCTTGTGATTGAGAAGCACGAAGTCGAGCCATACTTTCGCGGCGCTGTTCACGTGTATGTTCTTCAGTTCTTTCATTTGCAGTATTTCGTTGCTGTGTATACACTTGTTGCTGGCTTGCATGTCTTGTGCGGCGGCCGATGTTTCCACGTCGTCTTCTAGGCATTTTAGACTATGGACAGACTGGTGAATTTAACCTCAAATGCACAATCCTCATAGTTTACACAGATCAACTTACCACCTTCAAGACAAATGGTTGCTGTTGAAATTTAATAAAAGTTTGCACAATAAACGTGTTTCCAACTGAACTGTTAGCAAACGAATAAATTTTACAACAAAACTGAACAATAAACGTGTTTCCAATCGAACTGTTAACAAACGAATAACTTTTACCCCAAAACTGAACAGATTACAATAAGAAGCTGTCAAACAATGTAACAACATGTAATCGAATGGTTACTTGATTAGAGATTTTTGTTAAAGTTGTAAAAAACTTTCCCGGTTTTTCTGCATTCCTGTTGAACATTTTCCTGAATTTTGTTTGTGGTAAACCTTTCCCTGGCTTTAAGCAACCTCCCTACCAATTTACACCCAAATCTGTTTTGCCGTTCTTGAGATATAAAATCAGTAACTAACACGACTTTCTTTTATATATATAGATTAGGGTTAGTTCCCATAAGACAAGTGGTGGGATCGAGGAGACACTTGAGAAGGGTGCATGCAAATTGATCCTGCACGATCATGTCCCATCGAACGACACTCACACGCCCTAAATTTAATTGGTCACGGTGTCACTTGAAAGGGCGCGCGTGCGCGGGAGCGATCCCGCATTCACCCGTCCCCACTTGAAAGGGTGCGCGTGCGAGGGAGCGATCCCGCACTCACCCGCCCCCACTTGAAAAGGTCGCGCACAAACGTGAACAAGGCTCACCAAAGGACACTCACCCTCCTTCAAGTAAGTGCTGTGGGAAAAAACGAACAAGTGACAACCAAAACTCTCACCCACCCACGCACGCAATGGAAAAGGATGCATGCTGGCGCACGATAGTCTTACACCAACCATCCCATCCGCCCGTTAGAAGTCTTGTTCGAGAACATAAAAAGGGAGTGGGTACAAAATAGTACGCTGAAAAAATCTGATCCTGAGAGAGGAAAATAGGAATGTGAAGGAAATGGGACGGGGGTCTCACATAAATTTCACCAGCATTCGTTTGGTTACGTACGGGTCAAAAGGGACTTTACATTTTACATTTATTTTATTTGGGTAGGTTATCTTTGCTGCTTAAATCTAATCTAAATCTACTGTTTATATACAATTTGTATTAAGAGGTGTATGTGTATATGTACAGATGTTTTTGTTTGTGTGTTTAGGGGCAGCACCCAGCCAACCATTTTCGGAGCGCTCCGAAGTAGGAGCGAAAAGGGACTCCCGAAATAGCTCCTTAAGGGAGCGTTTTCGGAGCGCTCTGAAATCGGAGCGAAAGTGGACTCCGAAATAGCTCCTTAAGGGAGCGTTTTCGGAGCGCTCCGAAGTAGGAGCGAAGAGGGACTCCGAAATAGCACCTTAAAGGTGCGTTTTCGGAGCGCTCTGAAATAGGAGCGAAAGTAGACTCCAAAAAGGTGCAATTTCCGAAGTTGAGTGAAAGGGACTCCAAAAAGCTCCTCGTAGGAGCGTTTAGGAGCATAATTTGGTATAGTATGCATTTGTTTTCATCCGCATTCTCTGATTTACCTGAATGGCGACATGCTTAGTGTGCTGGACTTTAAATCTAAAGGTCACGTGTTCGAGTCCCAGTCGGAACAATTGTGTTTCAGAAATGTAAGTTGCTTTATAAAACATTTATAACATTTACATCCATTTAACAGTAACATATTAACTTACATAGCAGTGTCGGTTAGGTTATCTTTGGACGATTTAAGGACTCTTTTAAAAATCTATAAGCTAATAGAGAAGGCGGGTTTTGTGGGCCCTTGCCAGCCGGTTTATTGCGTCACCGACCATTTCAATCTTGAGATCCCTGTGGATGTCCGAGCTCCTGACGTACCACTCAGCTCCAGCGATGCGTCGCAGGAACTTGGCCTGGAAGACCCTTACCTTGTTGAGGTGAGTCTTCGCTGCTACTCCATAGATGGCCAGCCCATAGTGCCATATTGGGGCCAGAACTGCTGTGTAGATCCTGCGCTTGTTTTCAAGGCTTAATTTGGATTTTGCTCCGGTTAGCCAGTGAAGTCGGCGAGCGGCTGCCTCCAGTTTCGAGCGAGTCTTCCTCAGGTGGAACGCAAACGTTAACCTCCTGTCGAATGTCACCCCCAAGTAGGTATACTCTTTAACTTGGGGGATCAATTGGCCATGCAGAAAGACACCTGGAGTGGAATCTCCTGTTGGCAAAGGTGACCGTTGCGCACTTATCGGGGCTTATAGACACGTTCCATCTACATGCCCAGTTCTCGAACTTCTTCAGCAGCACCTGTAGGTCATCTGTGGCTTCGTAAACGCAGCTGAACCTAGCCAGAATAGCGGTGTCATCTGCATAGGTTGCAAAGCACATCTCACTCTGCGCATGACCAGCTTCAAGGGGGGCATCGTGGGTGAAGAGGTTGTACAGTATGGGGCCTAGAACGCTCCCCTGAGGCACACCTGCTGCAATCGGTCTGGCTGAGGAGGAGATCCCGTCGTGGACTACCCGAAAGGATCTTTCTCGGAGGAAGCTGGCAATTATCTCCAGTAGTTGCGGGTGAAGGATCCTTTTGAGTTTGTATAGCAGCCCAGGGTGCCACACTCGATCAAACGCCTGTTGGATGTCTAAGAAGGCTGCGACTGTGTACTCATTCAGCTGGAGGCCATCCAGGATGAATTTACCAACTCGGTGCAGCTGTTCGGGGGTGCCATGTCTCTTGCGGAAGCCGAATTGGTGGTCCGGCATCGCCTTCTTCACCTCCGGAGAAGAGAGCATGCGTGAAAGAATGCACCTCTCCAGCACTTTTTCGAAGGCGGGTAGCAAGCTGATTGGGCAGAAGCACTCTGCCTTGTGTACCGGCTTGCCACTTTTGTGAATCATCACAACGTTTGCTTGCCTCCAGATCCTCGGGAAGTGCCCCAGCCTCATAGCAGCGTTCATGAGGAGGATCAGGAAGAGCAGGGCGCGGTCTGGGAGGAGCTTGACTACTCGATTCGTAATCCCATCTGGTCCTGGAGACTTACGGGTCTTTTGGCCGTTGATGACATTCTTCGTCTCTGAGAATGTGATTGGAGGAAGTGGAAGGGACAATTTTTGAGGTGTCTCGTTGGCAGATAGGATCTTTGCTACCCTGTCTGCAGAGGACGTTTGGAAGGGGGTGAAACGCTCCTCGAGGCTTTCTGCAAAGGTCACGACCCTGTCCTGCGTGGATCTGGCCCAGGTGTCATCGTCCTTCTTGATGGGGAACTTCGGAGCCGTTTGGCGCTTATACTTCCTTGTGAGGTTCCACAGAGCATAGTTTGTGTCCGAGTTTGGAGTAGCTTCCGACAGTTCCCTATCTAGAGTGTCTTGGCGGTGACGATTTAACAGATTACGAACCCTATTTCCCAGCCTCTTGTGGATTCTGTTTATCGTGGGTCCTGTGTTCTTGCAAACTCCCTCCTGAGTCGATGTTTCAGCTGGATCAACGCAAGGATCTCACCTGGGATCGGAGCATGAGTGTGACGCTGATTTTGCCGAGGTCGTCGTGAGTGGTTCTGAGCATAGTCAGCGGCTTCCTTGACTTTGCTCTCCAGGAGCTCAGCTGCGTCGTCCAAGTCTTCCGAAGAGTTGATCTCCATCTGGAGGTGAAGGGATCTTTCAAGGGCACTTTTAGAGATGGCAATGTTTGTCCCAAAGGGCAGAAGCGATCTCCTTCCTGGTGTAGGGCTTCCAGGGAGACGCAGATCAATCAGAAGCGGGAGGTGGTCAGAGCTTAGATCGAAAGACTCCTGTATTGTGAGTCTTGCGTCTTGAATGCCTTTGTAGATCGCGAAATCTAGGCAAGAGGGCGTTCCACCATTGCTCGGGAAGCAGGTGGGACTTCCTGTGGCAAGATATAAAATCGTTCCAGAGTAAGATGAGTCTGGTTACGATCGGAAGCAATTTATTAGAACTCTACGATTCCCATTCAAATATTATAAAAACAAAAATGGGAGAATTCCAGGAAAAGGATTCCGGATGGACATTGACACGAATTATTCGAGTGGAGTTAAACATGCTACAATGTGTTCCTCTGAAGGGTTCAGCACATTTTGAGCTGCCAAGGAAACTTAAAAATAGAAGAGCAGTCATTAATGTGCAGAACAACGATGTCTTTTGCTTCAAGTAGGCAATAATATCTGCCCTTAACCCGAGAGAAAAGGAGAACGATGCAGTGGATATGGAGTGGATGTATCTTTACCCATTATCCACAATAAAAACATCACAGGATTAACTTTTCCTATGGAAATTGGAAAAATAAATGAGTTTACATCGCGAAACCCACACGTAAGCATAAATGTGTTTGGGTATGATGAGGAAAGCTGCAAAGTGTTTGGTCCACTCTTCTGCAATGGGATCGAAATGGAGCGACACATAAATTTGATGTACCTCGATGCTCCAACCCCGACATTCATGGACACTATATGTGGATAAAAAATATTTCAGCGTAAGTAAAAAAAAAAAAACAAAAAATCTAATTATGAAAATTGTTATTGAAAACTAATTTAAAATTTTTTAATTTCAGTCTTCTTTCATCTCAATTGGGAAAGAAAAGTGTGAGACCTTTCTTTTGCAACAAATGTCTATCCTACTCAACGAGTGAGGCTAGGTACAAGCGCCATGCGGAGAGATGCAGCAACGTTGTGACTGAGACCGAAAGAGGGTGAGACTGAGCTCAAATTCTCAAATTATCATCGCCAGTTGGAGATACCATTTGCTGTATATGCAGACTTCGAATGCATACTAGAGCCCTCTTCGTTAAATGTAAGTGACAGGACCCAAGTAGTAAATAAGCATATTCCTATAGCATTTGCATACTACATAAAGTGTGCATTTGATTCAAGTCTAGATAAGTTTGTAAGCAAGACGGGGAAATGTCGGGCGCACTTTTGTCAGTAACTTAACATCCGATTTGTCCGAAATTCATGAAAACTATATGAAGTGTATAGTACCATTACAAATGAGCTTCCAGGACTCATTCTATTTTGATGAGGCTGTTAATTGCCATATTTGTAAGGGGTCTTAGGTAATGATAGGGTGAGGGACCATTGCCACTTCACTGGGCAATTTAGAGGGCAGCACATAGTGAGTGTAATCTTAAATTTAAGGCTGGGAATTTTATTCCAGTCTTCTTCCATAATTTTTAAAATATGATGCTCACTTATTTGTTAAAGAACTTGGCGAGGTTGAAGGGAAATTAAAGTAATTTTCTTGAATAAAGAATTATATATTTCAATATCAAAGTTTATTCCTCTAGGAAAGAATAAATTAGAAATTAGATTTTGGATACTTTCCGTTTTATGCCTTCTAGTCTAGACACTCTAGTAGCTAATTTAAATGAAGGTGATTTTAAAGTTTTAAAAAAGGAATATCCGAATACATCAGATTTTGCTTCACTTCGTAGGAAAGGAGTATTCCCCTATGAATACTTAGATTGTGTTTAAAAACTAACAGAAACTTGTCTCCCACCAAGGAGCAAGTTTTATAGAAATTTAACAGACTTAGAATGTTCTGAAGTCGATTACGCCCACGCATGTCAAGTGTGGAAACATTGCAAGTGTCAAACACTTAAAGACTACTTGGAGTTGTATTTAAAAACTGATGTTTTGTTGTTAACAGACGTTTTTCAGAATTTTAGAAATTGATCTAAAATTAAACATTTATAAACTTGATCCTCCAGGCTTGTCATGGGATGCGATGCTTAAAACGACCGAAATTACTTTAGAATAACTCACTGATATTGATAACATATATTCAGAGTGGAATTCGAGGTGGGTTAGTGCAATGTAGTCATAGACATACAAAAGCAAACCATAAATATCTGAAAAATTTTGACCCCACAAAGCTTTCAGAATACCTGTATTACATCGACATTAACAATCTCTATGGCTGGGCCATGTGTGAAAAGCTCCCATATGGAGCTTTCAAATGGTTAGATCAAGAAGAAATTAATACATTTAATCTAGAAAATATTTCAGAAAATAGTGAATATGGATATATACTAGAAGTTGACTTGGAATATCCATACTCTCTTCACGACTCTCATAATGACCTACCTTTCTGTCCAGCCAACAAACTCCCATCGAAAGATTCTTAAGTTCAAAAATTGATAGCTGATCTTCGTGATAAGGAAAAATACATTATACATTACAAATCGTTAAAACAGTGTTTGATGTATGGGTTGAGACTTAAAAAATTCATACCATTTTAGTGTTTAAACAGAAAGCGTGGCTCAAAAGTATATTGACATAAACACTGAATACAGAACTAAGGCAAAAGTAATTTTGAACGAGATTTTTTAAATTATTAAATAATAGTGTTTATGGTAAGTGTATGGAAGATTCTAGAAAAGGGTAGATGTGAAGTTAGTTACAGAATGGGAAGCCCCACCCGTAGGCCCACGAGGTGGTCGTCCAAAATTATGTGCTAGGGAGTTAATAGCTAGATCAAATTTTCATAGTGCATCAAAGTTTAGTGAAAATCTATTTGCAATTCAAATGAATCGAATGCATAACGTTTTGATAAGCCCATATACTTAGGTTTCGTAGTATTGGAGTTATCCAAATGGAAAATGTATGATTTTCACTACTCTTATATGATGCCAAAATTCAAAGATGCACTGAAACTAAATTATATGGACACCGATTCATTTATTTACTCTATAAAAACAGATGACTTGTATAAAGATATACGTAGTGATGTTGGTTCAAAATTTGACACATCTGAGTATCCAGATGAATTGGCTAGGCTTTACAATTTCCCCAAGTGTAATAAGAAGCGGCTGGGTTATATGAAAGATGAGCTACAAGAGAAAAGTATGTTAGAATTTGTTGGCCTGCGTTCAAAAATGTACGCCTACACATCACAAAATTCTGATGGTAGCTCCAAAAATATTTAAAGAAAAATAAGGGAGTGAAGCGAAGTTGTTTAGAAAAAATTACGTTTAATAGTTATACAAATTGTTTGTTTACAAGAGAGCAAGAAAGCGATAGTATGTACATGTTTAGGTCTAGAGGACATGAAATAAGTACATTAAAAATAACTAAAATAACATTAGACAACAAAGATGACAAGAGAAAAATTTGTGAAGACGGAGTTTCAACTCTGGCAATAGGGCATTATAAAACTATCCAACATGAAATTGAGGGTACTTTAAGCACTCTAGACTCACAGTCAAGAGTTTGGCGTAGTCAAATAATTAGGCTAGAAAACTCCCAAGGCACTCAAGCTGTAGTGAGTAAAATAAATTCACTTAAGAGGAAATTAGAACCTAATGAAAGTGCGCTCGACATTCACACGGGGAATTAATTATGCATTACATCCTAGTAGATGAGATCAATAAAAATAAAACGATAATTTTAAGCTTATAATATAATTGTTTATTTAAAAAAAAAATAATATGTCAAAATAAATTAAAACTAATGTATAAAACTAATTTAAGAATTAGGTTGTTAAAAATACTTTAAATAAAAGAAAGAAAACGAAAAATGCTTGATATTGTTGTTCTTATTTTATTACAAAATTTCAGTCTTATCTATCTAGCTGTCATCAGACTTGGGAAAACCCAACCACTGCACAAGAACTCTATTACCCTTTCTTTTTAGCACTTTTTCCACTAGATAACTATTAGGAAAACGTGTTTTTTATTTCTTCTTTGTAGAAACCGCCCTTAACTGGATTACCATTTAAATCTTCGTATTCGTACGTATTTTGAACTTTTGCTATTCTAAAAATCTCGACATTCCAGTTAGAGTGTACCCCTTTCAAATATTCCCTTATATTTCGAAATTCCATTCTTCAGCTTGCTGCCCATAAACATTTTCATATTATTGTGGACAGTTTCCAAGATATGCTTCCCATTGCCAGTGTTTACATTAATTGGAGCCATTTTTATGGTCCTGTGTACTTTGTTATTGTACAAGTGAATTAACTCTTGATACATGTCAATCCATTTATAGGTTCCTTTGAAAGAAAACTCCTTTACATGAGTTCTTTTAATGTTCTGTTGAGTCGTTCAACAATTGAAGCCGTTAGAGAACTAAATGTTGAATAGTGATTGATTTTATATCGTTTCATTAATCCCTTAAACTGAGCGTTGAAGAACTCTTTACCATCATCCGTCTGAAGATTCCTAGGTACTCCGCGACCAGATATGGTCAATCCTTTAGATTGACACCATTTACTATTCGTTTTGTTGTATATTAAAGTTTCCATCTGCATCAATGAAGAGACATAGGAAAGTTTTATCATATCGTTTTGAATGATTAGAGTTCTCCTTATCGCTTATATAATGTCCAAACTTGTCAACGGACTTGATGACATTAATCTCATTTGAATATTGTTACATATGTAAATATATACTAGATTAGCTTATAATTTGAGCTTCAGTCAATTCGCCAATTATTGATGTGATCTCATTCGAGTGATTCATGTTTCCTGCAGCTTCGTGAAGCTTATAAGAGTTAAAGCCGTTCCACCAACTCATTCGGATCGTCCCAATAAATATAATTTTTATTTGATTCCAATGTCATGAATCCTTTTCCACTTACAATTTCATTGACACGATTGGGTGTGGACTCGGCGACGGGTGACTTAGTCGATATAAGTGGTTTTATAATTTTTGTATATTTCACTGCCCTTGTTCCTTTTACCTGTCCATTTGGATTAAAATTTTTCCGGAACACATTGGTTTTTAGTAAAAATTTCTTTGTATATTTCTAGGTCATTTGTATTGTAATTTTTGGTAGATGGTGGAAAGTAAAATGAATATAAACCACTAGTGAGACGCCAGTTCAAATCATCATCAAATTCAATCGTATTATTTGTAACATTTATTTGATTATTTCCCATCATTAATTGGCCATTATCATTTTTAAATGGACCATAAGTCTTGTCTAGGGCGTGCCCCATGAAAGTTCACTAATGTTCAAATTTTTGAACTCTTTTCAAGCAATAGGGATTGGTTTTATATTAAGGGCTGACTCGGTAACGCAGTTGATGTGTGAGGAGACACTTTTCTTGTTAATGTAGGTGATGTGTGAGACAAGTCGTGATCCGTTAGTATTAATCATGAGTCATCTATAGCTGGTTGTGAATAGAACTGTTCATCTTCATCATTATCTTCTAAGTTCATGTCTCCACTTTTTAACCCCCAATCCATTGGCTTCTTATCATCTTATTTAGGGTTTCAGTTTTGATTAGTCGCACTGTAAAATAAAAGTACTACTACTTTTCTTATTTGTTATGATGTCAGCAATGTCTAATTCAGTTGTAATATTTCTATTCTCTTTGCCAAATTTTACTTAAGTTTTTGTTATTATTAACAATTTCGTTAAAAGGTTTCTTCCAACTCAATAATATTCTGGCTTTTGATTTGAATTAATTCATAAAATTTTTTAAGAGCATTTCGAGTTTTGTTTAATTGCGATAACATATTTTGATTTATTATGATAAAACAATTCAAATCGGAAAATGTTAGTTGGTTTTACACCCTTGAGGTTAAGAATGCACTGTGAAATAATTTATTAATCACAATCACATAAAACCTGTTCGGTTAATCAGACCTGATCGGATAATCAGACCTGTTAATCAGACCTGTTAATCATTTCTGTTGATCAGACCTGTTAATCATTCCTGTTGATCAGACCTGTTAATCAGTCCTGATCTGATTACCTCATCTGTTAATCAGACCTAATAGAATAGGGTGTTCAGTTAAATAAACCTGATCTGATTACCTGATCGGTTAATCAGACCTTATCGAATACGCAGTTCAGTTTAATAGACCTGATCTGATTAACTGATCGGTTAATCAGACCTGTTAATCAGATCTGATCTGATTACCTGATCGGATAATCAGAATAGGCTGTACAGTTAAATAGACCTGATCTGATTACCTGATCGGATAATCAGCCTGATAGAAAATTAACATATTTCCTATTTAACATCTAAAAACTAAAAGCCTAAAAAAAATATTCCCATTTCACATTAAAAAAATTAATTTATTATTTTTATATATTTATTTATTTTATTTTTTAAGCTGAAAATAAAACCTGAAAGAAATATTCCTCATTTCCTATTAAAAATGTAATTTAATATATTTTATTATTATTTCTTTTTGTTGTTTGAAGCTAAAATAAAACCTAAAAAATATTTCCCATTTCCCTTAAGAAAAATATTATTTATTATTTAATTTAATTATTTGTTTCATCAAGCTGAAAATATGATTGTGCTGAAAAAATATTCCCCATTTACCATTTCCCATTAAAAATTAAAATGTGTATATTTTAATAAATTTTTACATATCCTTGTTTTTAATGTTAAGTTCTAGTTCCAAACTCTGCATTACCATTATCCCTTTTAATAAAGAAATATTTTTGCTCTAAAATACATTAAAAATCGTATTGCATATCTGTATATCTGTCTGGCAGGTATACATATTTGGTTACCAGCTCCACTTTAATACTTGACCCGAGTTGTCCGTACACTCTTTTGGCACTATAAATGTCAAAGTCCATATTCGTCTGGAGGTCCTTAAACGCTATTTTGCTCTTCACTCTGTAAGAGTTAAGCGCAAGCATTAAAGGATCCTCCTCAATGTCCCGCAATAGGGCATTGACATCCTCCTGTAACACCAACCGGCAAATTGGTGCTCGGGTTGAATACGTTAGTTGAGGCTGAGGTGGTCTTAGCGTTCATTTTGTTGGTGCTGGTGGAGAGCTGGTGGCGTTGATGGAGCTGGTGGTGCTGTTGGAGCTGGTAGAGCTGGTGGCGCTGATGAAGCTGATGGAGCTGGTGATAGTGCTTTGTAATCTTCTGGTGCGGTAGGAGTTGCTGCTGTTGAGGCTGCGTTCTGAGTGACATATTTCCTAGTCGAGCCAGCAGATTTTATACCCGTCAGAGAGCAGAAGGGAATTCGAAGGATACAACCTCACACTCAGATTACATACTCATTGTTAAGTAGGTAGAGCATTTGTTGAATTGCATTCTAACAAAAATTTAAGACTCAAATGACCGCAGTTCACTGTCCCGAATTTTTGAAATTGATTATAATTATATCTGATGTTTTTTCCAAGTATTTAATTACTTCTAATGGCGGATTTAAGTTGCCGAGGCTGTCATAGTAACAACATATACCTGAGCTTTTATCTGAGCTTTTATAAAAGTACGCCACCCAATGCGTTCCTTTTGAAGTTGAGTCTGCTAAATTAACTATTCCACACTCCAGTTTTCGTGGAAATTTTGGTAACTCGTCTTTCATAAAACACCTCAAAATGTGTAATATTTTAATCGCAAACTTTAATATATCAATATTAGATAGCGCTCGTTTGGGCAGCACACTTGAAAATGATATACCATAGCCCTTTTATATGGTATTAAATACAATCCCTCCCTAATGCTACCGATTCCATTTTTCTTTTGTGCCTCTGGTTTTCCTGAAGTTGTGCCTTGGCATTCTTTGCGTTATTAATAGTCTATTGCTGCACTTCCAGACGCTAAACTGCCGACAGCACTAAGGGCTGTTTAAATAGGGACCAGGGGTAAGAAACCTCCAACTTTGGGGACGGTTATAGCCCGTGGAATTAAAACATTTTTCCTGCATCCCATTGAGCTATTTACTGCCTTGCGTGCAACTTTAATTGCATTCACTTTCACTTTCACACTACTTTCTTTTTCTGTTGCTTTGTTCCCATATAGCAGCAATATTCTGTACAAGAGCGCACCCTTCAAATCGATATTACTCCTGAATTTTAGTTGAGATGTGGTCAAGATCTTAACCTATATTTTTTCCGCAGAAAAAAATGTCATTTTACTTAACTTTGAAAATCCACGATAAATCCATTTTGCAACGGATTTCTGAAGTTGTAGACCTGTTTGATACTTTGGGCGATCAACTTTAGAAAAAAACACGTCTTGATTTTTCAACGGATTTTTTTCGAGTTTTTAGGATGCTAGCAGCATGTTAACATTTGAGTTAACAGATTAACATTTCCACTTTTTTCAAGTTTATCGACCTCCAGCACACAAAGTACTTATCCAATATACATAAAGTGTAAAAAAATCGAAAGGTTAGTTCATTACCTGTAAAATAAAACATCCGACGGCTAAATTGGTTGCCTACAACTCGAGCTATAAAATGATAAACGTAAAATGAGCAGATTTTTTTTGTGTAAAACTTTAAAAAATCCTTAAAAAAAAACGTATCCATAGAAAAAAAAATTAAAGCCATTTTCGTGATCTGGGGACTCAACTCTACCAGAATTTCGCATCAACAGGCTTGGAGCATTTTGAGTGTAAACTAGTGATATCAATCCATTTATCGGTTTATTTTCTCCATCGCCTCAGCAACATCCTTCGCATTCTTAGATGTAATTGCCTCACGCCAAGCAAATTTGGAAAATGTATCAATTACTGTTAGAAGGTAGCGATATCCATTATTTGAGGAGGCATATTTTCCCATTTCGGCCAAGTCAGCTTGAAATAAATCATTTATACCCTTTGTAATGACTCTACGACGTAAAAAATGTTTGCGTGCTGGAGCATGTATTTCATTTATAATACTCCTTCTAGTCATTTTTAGAAAGTTACTTAAACACAAACAAATTTAGTTTTTACAATATTTTAATGTAATGATTTTCTTAATACTTTTTAATTAGTTCAATCTCAAACCAGGTGAAAATTTTTCAATAATTTTTGAGACAACGACCTCAAGTCTGTCTAATCTGGCTTCAATATCTTCAGTTTTAAAATCGGGCGTACTAACAACTATTTCACTCAACATTGAATCTTTAAGTTTTTTTATAGAGTTGTCGACATACTCTTTGATTGCTATGTCTGTGTTTTCCTTTGGATTGACACCATTTATTATTCGTTTTTGTTGTATATTAAAGTTTCCATCTGCATCAATGAAGAGACCTGGGATAGTTTTTTCATATCGTTTTGGATTATTAGAGTTTTCCTTGTCGCTTATGTAACGTCCAAATTTGTCAACGGACATGCTGACATTAATCTCATTTGAATATTGTTACATGAATATATACTGGATTAGCATATAATTTGAGCTTTGGTTAATTCGCTTATTATTGATTTGATCTCATTAGTGTGATTAGTGTTTCCTGCAGCTTGTAAAGCTATTAAGAGTTGAAGCCGTTCCACCAACTCATTCGGGTCGTCCCAATAAATATAATTTTTATTTGATTCCAATGTCATGAATCCTTTCCCACTTAAAATTTCTTTGACACGATTGGGTGTGGACTCGGCGATGGGTGTCTTAGTCGATATAAATGGTTGTATAATTTTTGTATATTTCACTGCCCTTGTTCCTTTTATCTGTCCATTTGGATTAACATTTTTTCGGTACACATTGGTTTTTAGTTAAATTTTCTTTGTATATTTCTAGGTCATTTGTATTGTAATTTTTTGGTAGATGGTGGAAAATTAAAGAATATAAACCACTAGTGAGACGGTAGTTTTGACCATCATCAAATTCAATTTTATTATATTTAACATTTATTTGATTATTTCCCATCATTAATTGGCCATTATCATTTTTAAATGGCCCATAAGTCTTGTCTAGGGCGTGCCCCCGTAAAAGTTCACTTATGTTCAAATTTTTTGAACTCTCTTCAAGCAATAGGGATTTATTTGATATTAAGGGCTGAGTCGGTATCGCAGTTGATGTGTGAGGAGACACTTTTCTTGTTAATGTAGGTGATGTGTGAGACAAGTCGTAATCCGTTAGTATTAATGATGAGTCATCTATAGCTGGTTGTGAATAGAACTGTTAATCTTCATCATTATCTTCTAAGTTCATGTCTCCACTTTTTAACCCCCAATCCATTCGCTTCTTATTATCATATTTAGGGTTTGAGTTTTGATTACTCGCACTGTAAAATAAAAGTTTCCTTTTTTCTTATTTGGTGTGATGTCAGACATGTCTAATTCAGTTTTAGTTAACTTTAGTTTTTTGTTATTATTAACAAATTTGTTTAAAGGTTCAGTAATAGGTTTAAACGTTTCCTCCAACTCAATAATATTCTGATTTTTTATTTGTTTTAATTCATTAAATTTTTTTAAGAGCATTTCGAGTTTTGTTGATAACATATTTTGATTCATTGTGATGAAATAATTCAAATCGCAAAATTGATACGGTTATTACACCGTTGAGGTTAGGAATGCACTGTGAAATAATTTATTAATAATTTATAATAACCTGATCGGATAATCAGACCTGTTAATCATATCTGATCTGATTACCCGGTCGGTTAAATAGACCTTATAGAATAAGCTGTTAAATAGACCTGATAGAAAATGAACAACTAAAAAACAACAAGTGAGAAAGCTACAGTCGAGTGTGACCGACTGTAAGATACCCGGTACCCAATGCATTGTGGGTGAAATTAAACTGCACATGAACATGGGAAAAAAGACAATTTTCTGACGAATGAAGACAAATATTGCTAGAAACATGTTGAGCAACACTCAAAAGAGACAAATGTTGCTAGGAACATGTTGGGCAGCTCTCAAAGCGACAAATGTTGCTGAGCAACACCCAACAAAAACAAATGTTGGTAGGAACATTTTGAGCAACACGCACGTGCGCTCTCTCTCAGAAACTTTATTGTTTAATAACTTCTATGTTTATCATCCGATTTTACTCAAATTTTCAGAACTCGTCCACGATTGCCTACTTATTAAGTCTATCTATTTACTTTACGTCGAAAATCTTGCATATGGTTATATACCGTTTTTTTTCATTTTCGGGGCGGAAGTGGGCGTGGCCAAATTTTAAAACAAACTTGATCTGCGTGCAACAGATTCCAATGTTGTCACCAAATTTGGTAACTCTAGCTCTTATAGTCTCTGAGATCTGTTGTTTCACACGGACAGACAGACGGACAGACGGACAGACGGACAGACGGACAGACGGACAGACGGACAGACGGACATGGCTAGATCGACTCGGCTAGTGACGCTGATCAAGAATATATATACTTTATAGGGTCGGAGAGTTCTCCTTCTGCCTGTTACATACATTCTCGGTTGGCACTAACTTATAATACCCTTGTACCCTATGGGTACCGGGTATAAAAACCTGAAAAAAATATTCTCCATTTCCCATTACAAAACTTTAATTTATTATTTTTTTATTTATTTATTTTTGTTTTAAGCAGAAAATATAAAAGTGCTGAAAAAAATATTCCCCATTTCCAATTAAAAAAATTAAAATTTGTATTTTTTTTTTAAATAAATTCTTTATTATACTTTTTTAATTTTAAGATCTAGTATAAAACTCCATGTTCCCATCGTCCCTTTTAATAAGGTAATATTTTCGTTCTGAAAATATTGAAAAAATCATCCTTCATATCTGTATACCTGTCTGGCAGGTATACATATTTGGTTGCAAGCTCCATTTTTATACTTGTACAGTATTGCCCGTACACTCTTTGGCCACTAAAAATGTCATAGTCCATATTTGTCGGGAGGTCCTTAAACGCTAGCATTAAAGGATCCTCCTCAATGTCCCGCAATAGGGCATTGACATCCTCCTGTGTAACACCAACCGGCAAATTGGTGCTCGGGTTGAATACGTTAGTTGAGGCTGAGGTGGTCTTAGCGTTCATTTTGTTGGTGCTGGTTGAGAGCTGGTGGCGTTGATGGAGCTGGTGCCGCTGATGGAGCTGGTGGTGCTGTTGGAGCTGGTAGAGCTGGTGGCGCTGATGAAGCTGATGGAGCTGGTGCTGCTGCTTGGTGATTTTCTGGTGCGGTAGGAGTTGCTGCTATTGAGGCTGCGTACTAAGTGACATTTTCCTAGTCGAGCGAGCAGATTTTATACCCGTCAGAGAGCACATTTCTCCAACCACTAAGAACAACATGTGTTGTGAGAAGGAATTCGAAGGATACAACCTCACACTCAGATTACATACTCATTGTTAAGTAGGTAGAGCATTTGTTGAATTGCATTCTAACAAAATTTAAGACTCAAATGACCGCAGTTCACTGTCACGAATTTTGAAATTGATTATAATTATATCTGATGTTTTTCCTAAGTATTTAATTACTTCCAATGGCGGATTTAAGTTGCCGAAGCTGTCATAGTATAAACTTATACCTGAGCTTTTATCTGAGCTTTTATAATAGTAGCCCACCCAATGCGTTCCTTTTGAAGTTGAGTCTGCTAAATTAATTATTCCACACTCCAGCTTTTGGATATTTTGGTAACTCGTCTTTCATAAAACACCTCGAAAATGTGGAATATTTTTAACTGCAAACTTTAATATATCAATATTAGATAGCGCTCGTTTGGGCAGCACACTTATTAGTTTTTATACCGGGTACCCATAAGGGTATTATAAGTTAGTGCCAACCGAGAATGTATGTAACAGGCAGAAGGAGAAGTCTCCGACCCTATAAAGTATATATATTCTTGATCAGCGTCACCAGCCGAGTCGATTTAGCCATGTCCGTCTGTCCGTCTGTCCGTCCGTGTGAAACAACAGTTCGCAGAGACTATAAGAGCTAGTGTTACCAAATTTGGTGACAACATTGGAATTTGTTTCACGCAGATTAAGTTTGTTTTAAAATTTGGCCACGCCCACTTCCGCCCTTTACCAAGTCATAAAAACGTTAGATAAGCTATACTCGTTATTTTCGGGTTAAAGTTAATAAATACAATAGGCTTGAGCGGACGTTTTCTGAAAATTTCAGTAAAATCGGATGATAAACATGGGAGACATAGCAATAAGGTTAGAATTTTAAACACCCCTAAGGCGCTGCTGAGTAGACTGTAGCCGTCTAGGTCGCGGGTTCGAGCCCCGACCGCGCCAATACTTTTTATTGTTTTTTTTCTGTTTTTTTGCATTTCTTCCTTTTTCCTTTCCTTTGTTATTATACCCGGAGAACAACAAGAACAAAATTTTAGAATAAAAATACAAAATAGAAAATATTTTGGTTTTGTGTGGGATGGAGCTGCTGCCAATTTTGCAAAATGTAAACGCATCGGCTGCTTGGACAACTGGGCCATTGCATATGTTACGTATAAAGCGCCATTTTCATATTAAGTATGCTTTGACAACTGTTAACCTAATTTTGGCAGACCTGAAACAAAATTGCCAGAGATTGTCAGCTTTTACATTTTCTTAATAAAAAGATGATTTTTATTGTAATAGAGATGTGTGTGTGAAAGAGAAAAGAGATCGACTATTGACCAAAAATGTTGCGCCAAACTACAGAAAAGAACACGCGTGACCAAGAAATGACAAAAAATAGCAAAATTCACTTTCATAACCCAACTTTGCCGAACTGGTATAAAATGTATTAATTGAATAAAGAGCTGCACTTACCAAAATACAACGACTGGTCTGCATAGGCATCACTGGAGCCATCCGGACATGCCCCACTGCAGCACTTGGAGTTATAACTGGCATTCCCCTCTACCCATCGCCCTGAAAAGGAGGCCTGCCTGGGGCACTTCGCCTCCAAAACATCACCGACATAAAAAGTGGTGATTTAACTGGGCATCTACGGGTACTCGAACCCTAATAAACGAACCCATTCTGCGTATAACTGACGAGCAGAAACCAAAACTTGTTTTCCACAGAAACTTCTCTGTAGTCCTGTACACCAGACACGACTGGACAACAAAATCAATATCTCTGCCCAGTGGATCACAAACGTGGTACACTGACGGATCGAAATTGGAAAACGGCGACACCGGGGCTGGTATTTTCGGACCAAGGTTCAACAAATCCATAGCCATGGGAAAGTCCCAACCATCTTCCAAGCAGAGATACACGCCATAGAAATCTGTGCTCGTGAATGCCTTCGCAGGAATATGCAAGGCGCACGGATTTACAGCTTCTCTGACAGTCAGGCGGCGCTCATAGCGCTGAGATCTTTACAATCACCTCCAGACTAGTAGAAAACTGTTCCAGCAGCTGAACGCCCTTGCCTCCAAAAACACCTTAACGGTGGGCTGGGTGCCAGGGCATGAAGGCCATATAGGAAACGAGGTGGCAGACTCCCTAGCAAAACGCGGGGCGATGACACCACTAATCGGCCCTGAACCATTCTGTGGACTTTCGAAAGGACACAAAAGGGAACTGGTCAGGAAATGGGAGGAAAAGGAGATAAGTCGTCACTGGACCGACAGTGCAGGGCTGAGACAAGCCAAACAATTCCTCGTCCCCAGATGTCGCGATCCAAACGCATCATCAATCTAAAAAAGAGTGAGATTCGCACTCTAACAGGCTACCTAACAGGTCATTGCAACCTAAGGTATCACCTTAAGAAATTAAAACTTTCAGAAATCGACACATGTAGATTCTGTGAGCTGGAGCCAGAAACATCAGAACATGTTCTATGTGAATGCCCCTCACTAATCAGACGTCGACTTCAACAACTAGGAGGTGAACTTATCCCCCTACAGGATTTGGGAAGAGATAGACCTCGCCAAAGTGCTCTCCTTTATCAGAAGCCTAGGAATAGAGGCTCTACCTTAATCCTACAGGCCGGCACAAAAGACCTAACATCTGGTCGCAGCACAAGGCCATAGTAATAATAATAATAATAATAATTGAATAAAGAGCAGAAAAAATGAATACGAATCTAAAATAAAAATTCAAAAAAATTCTTTGTCATGAGCGGGATTAGAGCTCAGAACTTTCTTGCATAAAAATACGCTGGCCCATCGCTTAGACGCCTGGGCTACGGTCCTCGTTGCACAGTAGGCAGCGATTGTTACTTCTAAAAGCTTCCACACTTTTTCAATAAGAAGGCAATTTGTTTATTGTAATAGAGACGCACAAAAGCAAGTGTGTCTGAAAGAGAAAAAAGGTTGACTGTTGACCAAAAAAATTGCGCCAAAGTACAGAAAATAACGAGCGTGACCAAGAATTGACAAAGAATAACAAAATTCGGCTGAGATTCGGCAGTCCGAACAGGACGCCGATACTCTGCGTAGAATGAACCGTAGGCGGGATTTGAACTATAGGGCAAACGAGCAGGCAGGAAATTCGGAGTTTAGGAGACGGCAACGAACGGACGTAGAATTTAGAGAGCCTGAACAGCAGGCTGATAGTTTACGTAGATCGAACCGTAGGGGATTTGGACTATAGGGAAAACGAGCAGGCAGGAAATTCGGAGTTTAGGAGACGGCGACGAACGGACGAAGAGTTTAGAGAGCCTGAAAAGCAGGCTGATAGTTTACGTAGATCGAACCGTAGGGGATTTGGACTATAGGGCAAACGAGCAGGCAGGAAATTTGGAGTTTAGGAGACGGCGACGAACGGACGTAGAGTTTAGGGAGTATAGGGCAAACGAGCAGGCAAGAAATTCTGATTTCAGGAGACGGCGACGAACGGACTTAGCTTTAGGCAGCCTGAACAGCAGGCTGATACGACACGTAGGCAAAGTCGCAGACAGAATTCGCTGTACAGAAGAAACGAACAGACTCAGAACTCGGCACTTAGGCGGACAGATGTAGAGAGACGAGTATTAGAGAGAGAGCTGGATCGAGTTAGTAGGTCTCAAGCTAGAAATAACCTTACTAGAAGTATTGTTGAGCGGATGCAAAATACCGCGGCACGTCGAAGTGCCCGGTTAGCGGCAACAGGCAGCATTTGACGCCTCAAGAAGGCTTAGCCAAAGAGTTAGTCAGTATAGGTCGATTAGTCAGAATAGGGAATTAGAAAACCGTAAAAATGCTTCCCTTAATAGAGAGCAACGAGCGAATAGCTTTTCAGGAAGAGGCTTTGCCCAGACCCTCCATTTAGAAGCTCTTATAGAAAATTTTATTGTTAAGCTGGGCCCAAATAAAATTTGCTTTTCCTGTAAAGGCCTGTGGTTTCCACCAAGTAGTTAGGATACCTCGCAATTTTATTGAAAACAATTGCGAGTTTAGTGCGGATATTTTAAATGTTGAGCGTCAGTTCCTTCATCTGACAATTTCTTAACTTTTGCAAAACATGTTGCCGCAAAATTAAGTCTGGTGTTAAACCAAAAACTTTAACTTCAAATGGAGTTGAATTCCCAGAGTTTTCCGATTGCTTTAAAGGTCTTACTTTTTTAGAGGAACGTCTAATTTCTCCTCGTCTTCCTTTTATGATTTTTAAGTCATTAGGTCATAAGCGTCAGAGTGCAATTAAAGGAGCTGTAGTTAATGTACCCATACCGATAAGTAATATCGTAACGTCCCTCCCACGTGCTTTTCATGAAGCAGAGGTAGTACAGCTTCACCTCAAACGTAGAATGGAATATAACCATGATTTCATGGCCGAAACCATTAGACCCGTAAAATAGCTTACGTAATTAGGCATTTAGTAATTACAGAGTTTATAAAAGCATATAATATAAACGAACAGTGGCTGTCTTCTTTACAACCGAAACTGTTCCATTCGTAAGTTCTCAAGCAGATGCAGAATTAGTAGAGGGACTTGAGCGAAGAATTCGCGATCCAGCACATCAGGATGATGCTGATATAGAGGAACTCAATCCTGGGGTCAAGAAACCCTGCTTGAGAATAACCAGGTAGATACTGTTGCCATGCAGAGAATCACACTTGCTCCTGGCGAAGGCCAAAGACCCTGGACATGATCCTAGATGCTGACTCGGAAGAGTTAGCATTTCCAACAATTTATGCTGGCAGAAGAGACCCTCTTCACTTACTTTCTCTTCAATAGTTAGATCTGAGCTTCGAAATGTAGATAGAAGAGGCTGTCGAATTGACAAATTATTATTTAATTATAAAGTTAGAGCTGATCCAGATTCGTAGTAATACTACCATTTGCCTCAGGAAACAGAGCGCCTCACGCGCTATTACAGCTGCTAACGCTCTTAATGAAGAGCATTTAGATAGTATTATTCGTCACGATGAAGGCTATAGGGTTCTGAAGGGTGTTCGCACGTCTCCTGCTCACTGGGAAGCAGAAAAGAAAAAGATATGGCTATGATCCACAGTTCGGTCTGCCAACCTTTTCATCACCTTGTCGGCTGCTGAGACTAGGTGGACAGAGTTGTTACAGTTATTAAAAGGAACTGTAGATAGGACGGAAGTTACAGAAGATGAGGTTTTAAATTTTAGTTTTAGCGAAAAGGCGCGTTTGATTAGATCAGACCCTGTAACTTGTGCTAGGTATTTTGATTATAGGTATCGCCAATTGTTAAAGATAATGAGGAAGCAAGGGGCGTTTTCGGAAATCATCCTGTTGTTAGGTATTATTGGCGTGTTGAGTTCCAGCATAGAGGCTCGCCTCATATTCATGGAATGTTTTGGCTGAAAGATGCCCCCTTTGTGGACTTCGAGAATGAATTGACTCTTCCATCTGTCATAGCTTTTATTGACCAATTCCTCACCATAGACGTAACGAATACTGGAGCTTGCTCAGTATGTCGAGCACTAGCAGAATCACAGACATTCGTGTATGCGAAGTGAGGGTAACTCTTTTGCCGCTTCGGTATTCCGTACTTTCCAATGCCACTAACAGAAATTCTTCGACCACGCGTGAGGATTCGGAAAATTATTCTCTTCATCGCGAAAACTTAAAAAATTCAAATTGTCCTCAATTTTCCTTTCGATTCTGACACTATAAGTCATTTGAGCATTTTTGAAAATTTTCTATCTCACGATCAAGTGAGCCTCAGTTACGAGGACTACATATATGCTCTTAGGTCTGGCTTGAAAGCCCCAAAGTTTTTCTGAAGAGAACATTTGCCATTAAAGTTAACGCTTATAATAGGCACATTCTATCATTGCAAAGGGCCAATATGGACATCCAGTTCATACTGGATCCTTATGCTATCTGCAGCTACATTATTAATTATATTAATAAGTCCCAAAGAGGTATTTCGAAGCTGATGCGTGAAGCCGTGAAAGAGATTCAAAGGGGTAACATCAGCATCAAGCAAAGGCTGCAGCATATCGGCCACAAATTTATTTCCGGCACTGAGATTTCTGCTCAGGAAGACGCTTACTGTTGTTTGGGAATGCGTTTGTCTGAGACTAGCAACGCGGAAGTTTATATAAATACTTCACGGCCTGAGCACAGAGTTCCAATGCTCAAGCCCAGACAGCAGTTGCTGAATTTGGATCAGGATTCATCAGACATATATGTTTTGGAAATACTGGATCACTACATTCAGCGGCCAGATAGCCTCGAAGGCCTGAGCTTAGCCGATTTTGCTGCAAATTATAATTTTTCGAAATCTTGTAGAGCAGGTGCTAATAACGAAGAAGATGAAGAAACGAGGTCCTAGGTAACTCATTTCATCCCATGGTGGTAGTGGTTTTATTAGGAAGCGGACCAAGCCAGCTATTATTAGATTTAGGAAGTTCAATCTGAATGCCGACAGAGCGAACTATTTTAGGGAACTTTTGATGTTGTATTTTCCGTGGAGAGATGAACAGGTAGAATTAATAAATGTTAGTTGTGAGACCATTTACGAACAGAACGTAGATTCAATTAGATTTAAATATAGGAACTATAATGTTTTAGAAGATTTAGAAGACGTGCTTAGAGGGCCATAGAAGAAGAGGGACATTTTGATGACCAAGGTCATGGGGATAATTTAGATAATGAATTCAGGCTTTGGCAATCCCTGAAATAAGTTCTCAAATATTTTAAACTTAAATGCACCTCCTTCAGATAACCCTGAAGGTTCGGAAAATGCAATCCGAATAATAAAGCTCCCGCCAATTATTTCGTCTCAAGACTTAGCAAGTATAGTTAGATCCTTAAACTTGAAGCAAAAACCTTCTTTTCTCATGTTTTGCATAACGCAAACGCAG
>JABJVT010000008.1:5229999-5309999 GCA_014170255.2 Drosophila triauraria
GGAATCATTGGTATTCGAGGAATACATACATTTTAATATGCGTACTTTCCGTTAATAATGGATGCCTCAATTAAATTCCCTGCGAACCGATGGCATTCGTTCTAATGCTGTTTTAAACATAACCACAGCATTATTCGCGTGAAAAATGCTTGCAACTGTTCAATATTTCGTCTGTTTAACTGTTATGTTCCCTGTATATTGCACCGCACATTCAGCTGATCCACCATTTACGAAATGAAATATATTTGCAGAAATTTATGCGGTTCATCTGGTGTTAGCACCATTGAACCATGTAAATGTAATATTTTGTTTTGTATCTTTTACCTTGCATCGGCATGAAGCCGCCTTCCCGACTGATATTAGCTCCAAAGGAAATCTTGCGAAAGTAGTTATTGCTTTCAAGGATATGTTGAAGAAAATGGATGGAATCGGGATCAGTTCCATCGAACAATGGTTTCAGTGGCTGTGGTGGTGTAAGTAATGGATCCTGTTTAACTTTTCCACTTGCGCAGCACAATCCATCCGTTTCTCTTTTGAACTTTGAAATATCGGCATATAGTCGTCTTTGGCCATGTATCTAAATTTGCATTATCACTGTAGTTCGCAGTGGATCATACTGAAATTTCAAGCGATTGTATGATGCCAATGAACTTCGTGTCCTCACGCGTTGTCCCAATCGGAATTTTCTTATTACATTTTGCCTTTCTTCGCTTAAGTTCTGTGAATACACTTGTTGCTGACTTGCATGTCTTGTGCGGCGGCCGATGTTCGCACGTCGTCCTTTAGGCATTTTGGACTATGGACTGAGTGGAGAATTTAATTTCATATGCACGATCCACATAATTTACATAGTTCAACTTACCACCTTAAAGACAAATGCCTGCTGTTGAAACTGAATACAAATTTGAACAATATACGTGATTGATTTGTTGGTTTCCAATTGAAATGTGAGGAAACGAATAACTTATTTTTTTAAATTATTTTTTCACAATTTCACAGTGACTGATCAGAGAACAATGAGTAGATGTCAAACAATGTATCACGCACCGCATGCTATGTATCAGAGGTGGCACTATATGTAAAAAAGATTTTCCCCCTCGAGTCGCGGAAGTATCACGGAAGAATCGCGGAAAGTAGCGGAAGTATCGCGGAAGAATCACGGAAGAGTCGCGGCAGAGTCGCGGAAGAGTCAGTGAAGTATCGCGGAAGTATCGCGAAAGTATCGCGAAAGTATCGCGGAAGAGTCGGGGAAGTATCGCGAAAGTATCGCTGAAGTATAGCGGAAGAGTCGGGGAAGTCGCGGAAGTATCGCTGAAGTATCGCGGAAGAATCGCGGAAGAGTCGCGCAAGTATCACGAAAGTATCACGAAAGTATTGCGGAAGTATCGCGGAAGTATCGCGAAAGTATCGCGAAAGTATCGCGAAAGAGTCGCGGAAGTATCGCGGAGGAGCGCGGAAGTATCGCGGAAGTATCGCGAAAGTATCGCGAAAGTATCGCGGATATTGCGGGTAGCGGAAGAATCGCGGAAAAGTCGTGGAAGAGTCGCGGAAGAGTCGGGAAGTATCGCGGAAGTATCGCGAAAGTATCGCGAAAGTATCGCGAAAGTATCGCGAAAGTATCGCGAAAGTATCGCGGAAGAGTCGGGGAGTATCGCGGAAGTATCGCTGAAGTATCGCGGAAGAATCGCGGAAGAGTCGCGCAAGTATCACGAAAGTATCACGAAAGTATTGCGGAAGTATCGCGGAAGTATCGCGAAAGTATCGCGAAAGAGTCGCGGAAGTATCGCGGAGGAGCGCGGAAGTATCGCGGAAGAATCGCGAAAGTATCGCGGAAGTATCTCGGAAGCATCTCGGAAGAGTCGCGGAAATATCGCGGAAGTATCGCGGAAGAATCGCGGAAGTATTGCGGAAGGGTCGCGGAAGAGTCGTGGGAAGTATCGCGGAAGAATCGCGGAAGTATCGCGGAAGAATCGCGGAAGAGTCGTGGAAGTATCGCGAAAGTATCGCGGAAGAGTCGGAAGTATCGCGAAAGTATCGCTGAAGTATCGCGGAAGTATCGCGAAAGTATCGCGAAAAGAGTCGCGAAAGTATCGCGGAGGAGCGCGGAAGTATCGCGGAAGAATCGCGAAAGTATCGCGGAAGTATCTCGGAAGCATCTCGGAAGAGTCGCGGAAATATCGCGGAAGTATCGCGGAAGAATCGCGGAAGTATTGCGGAAGAGTCGTGGAAGTATCGCGGAAGAATCCGGAATAATCGCTGAAGTATCGCGAAGGAGCGCGGAAGTATCGCGGAAGTATCGCGGAAGAGTCGTGAAAGAATCGCGGAAGTATCGCGGAGGAGCGCGAAGTATCGCGGAAGTATCGCGGAAGTCGCGGAAGTATCGCGAAAGTATCTCGGAAGCATCTCGAAAGAGTCGCGGAAATATCGCGGAAGTATCGCGGAAGAATCGCGGTAGAGTCTGGGAAGTATCTCGGAAGCATCTCGAAAGAATCGCGGAAGTATCGCGGAAGAATCGCGGAGGTATCGCGGAGGAGCGCGGAAGTATCGCGGAAGAGTCGCGGAAATATCGCGGAAGTATCGCGGAAGAATCGCGGAAGAGTCGCGGAAGTATCGCGGAAGTATCACGAAAGTATTGCGGAAGTATCGCGGAAGTATAGCGAAAGTATCGCGAAAGAGTCGCGGACATATTGGGTCCATCATTTCAATGTATCCGTACATTATTCATTTCAGCCAAAACAGCACGACGTATTCGTGATTCACTACAGGTACGGGGTCAACAGATCTATTTCGTGCATTACCTTCATCTGCACTCCGTGATCGTCTTTGTAATACCCCATTTGTACTACCCGTTCGCCTTCCTATATTTGCTCGTCTTGGTCTTAAGAGAATGAGGAAAGTACGCATATGTATAGTAAACTTTAACAGTTCTAGACTCACCATTTATACAAACGACAGAAAATGTTTGACGAAAATTACCTGACAATAATATCAAAGCAGCCGTTTTAGTTATGTATGTGAAAAAGAAAATGGCTGTTGAAAATGGCTATTGGCTGCATACTCATATTTTTTTTTTACTTTTAAACCTTCCCTGGACTTCCACGAATAATTTAAGACCAAAATTAGCCAAATCAGTCCAGCCGTTCTCGAGCTTTAGCGAGACTAACGAACAGCAATCCATTTTTATATATATAGAAGATAGAAGATAAAAAAAAATTATGGGAAGGTGTCCAAAAACTGTGGTATGAGACACCAGTAGAGACTTGCCAGGCTCTTATTAAAAGTATGCCAAAAAGAATAGCAGTAAAGGCTAAAAATAGAGGTGGATACACTGGATACTAGGTTAGGAAATACTAATATACCTTAAAAAAGAACACAAAATGGAATTTAAATTTTTTTTTCTGACTAAAAAATGAAGTGTACCTATTATTATTATCAGACTAAAAACGTATCTGAAACGCAAAATAATCTCCTTTATGTTATATTATTATCCTATGTTATAATTAAGTTTATTTTATTTACATACATATTCTCCATCGCATGATATACACTGAGGAACTTTCATGTATATTTCTTTATTTAACTTGCCATTTAAGAACGCTGTTTTCACATCTATTTAATGTATTTTTTAATTATATTGAAATGATAATGATTATATAAAAAGAAAACTCGAAATCCTAGCAACTGGGGCAAAGGTTTCATCATAGTCGATTTGATACTTTTGTGTAAACCCTCGCGCAACTAAACTTGCTTTGTACTTTGTTGGATTCCCTAGTTCATCATATTTTAGAGAAAATACCCACTTACTCTTACACGTACTCTCATTCGGTAAATTTGTTTCTTCACATTCCATCCTCTCAATCGGGAAAATTTTGTTTTCATATGCCTTACTCTCATTCGGGAAATTTGCAAGTCTACTCTTCTTACTATCCTTGAGGAATTCATTTTCATCGCAATCCTTACTATCATTTAGGATTTCTTTATGATCAAGTTCCTTACTGTCTTTCGGGATCTGTGTATCATTTTGACTAGCTCTAGAGTCAAACATATTGGTTTCATCGACAACAATATCTCTTGCAACAATGAATTTACGATTTATAGAATCCCACAACTTAAAACCATTTGGTTCGAAACCAACAAGAATGGTTTTGAAGGATTTATCATCAAATTTTCTTTTCCTTGATTTACTTTTAAGTGTGTTAGACTTTCTGTTATGCCACATTTCGTATGGCGTTTTTACAATAAAACCTAGCGCTTTGCTTGGTATTCGGTTAACTAAATAAGTGGCAGTTAATACAGCTTCACCCCAGAAGCATTTACTTAACTTTGCACCATTAACCATGGCACGAGCTTCTTCAGTGAGGGTTCTTATCATTCGTTCTGAAACACCATTTAATCGAGGTGTATGTGGTACTGTTAGATGATAAGAAATCCCTTTTTGGACACAAAAACCACGCATCTCATTGGAGAAATATTCCCTCCCATTGTCTATGAAATTATTCACAATCTTTAGATTAAAATGTGCTTCACTATTTTGCTACAAAATCTTTAAACATATTAAATACATCTGATTTATGCTTTATTAAATATGTTACACAGTAATGTGTAAATTGGTCTACAAAAATGACAAAATTACTTTTTTGTCATCTATTGTTACAGGTGTAATTGGGCCACAAACATCTAAATGAACTACAAACAAATGCCTCTTTATATTGATTAAATGGCAATCTGGCTTGTTTACCATTTAAACAAGCTTCACATATTTCATCGGACAATTCTAAACTATTAAAAAGCCTGTTGTCGCTAAATAAACTTTTTCTTTTTATTTATAATATTTTGTCACTGCTTATGTGACCAAATCTTTCATGCCATAAATTGTAAGTATTTTTACTTTTATTTGTAACTGTAAGGGCTTGAAATTCAATAATGGGGAAATTATTTAACATACCAGAATTGTTAAAAACTATGAAAACTCCATTTAAGAATAAAGTTACTCCGTGTTTGTCAAACTCGATTGACATTTCGGCCTCTTTAAGTCGCTTCACAGAGATCAGGTTTCCAGCAGCCTCTTTGCAGAAGAGTACATCCTCCACCGTTATTTCATGGCCATTGTGGAGTGGCAAAATGCCACGTTTAGAAGCGTAGATATATGATCCTTGCTTGGCCACAGATATTTTAATCGGGTACTCCAGCTCCACGCTATCAGCAAATATCAATTCATCGTGGATTATGTAGTCTGTGGCTCCAGAATCAAGGATAAATCCGAACTTATCCTGTACCAAGTTATTTGCTTTTAGCATGAACGCGAAACCACCGTGTAGCGACGTTGCGACTTGAGCTTGTTTTTTTCTTTATTTTTTTAATTTATTATCTTTTTATAATGAATACAATCCTTTTTTATGTGTTCCTCCCTATCACAGTGATGACATCTAAAGTTCAATTTCTGTTTTCCCTTAAATACTTTTGATGGTCTGGCAACCCTATTTCGGAAAGAGTTATTGTTGTTGTTGTTATTATTATAATTTTTTTGTTGTTGTTGCTATTGTTATTTGGAACACACACCTTCATCACTTTTCGACTTGTATCATTACTGTCACTTCTTAATTTTATTTCATGATCTAACAATCTATTCTTCACGAACGCTACCGTTAAATTATCTTCTGACAACGTTTCTATGGCTGTTATTACTCCATTGTACGAAGAGGGTAAAGTCAGCAACAAATGCGAAACCTTGTCCATCTCGTAAATTTTTGCTCCAGCAGCTAGCAGCTCACTCACTAACTCGCCAAATGCAGTAAAATGGCTCAATAGTGGCATCTCGCTCTTCAATTTTTTTTTTTTTTTCTATAGGTTAAGAAGAGAGAAAGTCACACACGAAAATTGCGCGCTCCGATAAATTGAAGATTTTCAACGAATACAGCAACGCACTATTTTGTCAAATAAGAAATATAAACTGATAAACCTACACTCTACATATTGAACATCAAATTCAAAACAATTGTGCAGCTTTTGTTTATATATTTAACAAAAACTGCAAGAAGACGCCTGCCACAAGTAAAACCACAACAACACTTAAACAACCGTATTTTTGAAGAAGAGAGAGAGGAGAATGATCATAATACATACACTGCGAGAATACATCGAGCTCAAAAATGTCTTCGTCAACGGCCTCTAAGCGACAACGCAACAACGCTGGGACTGCAAGTGAGCGCAGCTCGGATGCCTTCTCCTCAGCTTATGGCCTTGTTTACGGTGCGCCTCCAAGAGCACGCGGGTCAGATGTCCACATCTTTAAGCGAAAGTCTGAAGAAGCACACCGACCAAATTGCCACACTGGTGCGGGAACGGAGGCGCGCATCCTCAGCAGCCTTACGGAGCGCCTGGACCTAATCGAGGGTGAGGTTAAAAAGACGGGAGAGGGTTTTATGCCTAGAACGCGAAGTAGTTGACCTAAGCGCAACGGGAGCAGCTTGATGAGCGGGTCGAGCACCTGCAGCGGGAGATTGCGGACATGCGTGCAATGAGAGAGAGTGGGCAGCGTGGAGGCAAAAACTCGCTGCACAAAAATACATTGCTAACAATAATGTGTTCGACTTGCGTGTCCATGGCGTGCCATATGTGGAAGGGGAAAACCTACGGACACTTTTCAATCAGCTCTGCTTTAATCTGCAGCTCACACCTCCACCGCGCGTCCGAGACATTTTCGAGCACGCAAAACACAAAAATCCAATGTTGACCCCGTCATTATTGTCAAAATGGACAACGAGCGAGAAGATCGCGGTTCTTCAAAAAATTGGGGCTTATCGTAGAGAAGCAAAAGCCCAACTAAATTTGAAATTTGTGGGAATTGACTCAGAAGCTCTGATCTATGTCAATGAACAGCTGATACGAGATAATTATCTCATATTTAAAGAGGCTGTGAGAGTTATGCAAACTCCCACAACGCAGGGTGCAGTGGATGCACGCGACTGCAGCAGCAGCAGCAGCCAAGCGGGGCAAGGTACGGGGGGAGGATGAGGACTGCCTAGCAACAGGCAGTGCCGATGCAGGTGTCCACCACAAAGGAGACGCCGCTAATACAGCGGGACTCTGGTGGACGTTGTACCCGGTGGCGTGATCGGCGGCCGTGGACTTTGGCCGCCAAGGAGGAGACGCCGATAACTAACGGGACATGGGCCGGACTTTGGACCCGGTCACGCGATTTGCGCCGGACTTTGGACCGGGTCGCGTGACCGATGCGTGCAGGAGTAACGGGACTGGCGGAGCATATAAAGGCCGAGGACGCAGGCGCACGGCAACTAGTGCGTGTGCGAGAATCCGAGCGAGTGCGTCAACGGAGCCAGTCAAAGTTAAACCAGAGGCCGCGAGAGATCAAGAAGCAAAGTCGAAGTTCGGAGCTTGAAGTGGCAAGCCTTCCGAACAGAGACTTCAACGCTGAGATCCAACGCGTGGAAGGACGACAACAATCAAGGAGCAGCGAGGTCCAGTGGCAAGGACCAATCGGAGGAATCAACGGTCGAGGAAAATCGAGTTGTGGGAGTTGCGCGCGTGGCTAGGCTTTGCCGGGCGATACACCGCGTCGACGAGATCCCGGACCAGGGCGCAGAGCGGGCGATAAGGGTGGCTAGGCTTTGCCGGGCGATACATCCTGCTAGCTCTGTGCTGGAAGCTGCAAGGCGGGCGTTCGGAGTGGCTAGGCTTCGGCTGGGCGATACACTCTGCTAGCTTTGCAGTGAGGTCGCGAAGTGGGCGTTCGGGGTGGCTAGGCTTCGGCTGGGCGATACACCTGCTAGCTTCGGCAGCGAGATAACCAAGCGATCGGCGAGAGGGAGTGCAGCCGCATCCGGAAGGAGCAGACCCAGCGAGAATTATATCTTAGACATCCGATTGAAGTGCAATAAACACCTGAATACGAACTTAACCCGAAGCGTTCTCTCTGGGCGGGCTTTCACGTTTATATAAATTTGGTGGGACGAGCACACGATCTCGACTGAGCTAGCCGCACGTAATCGTTGCGAGCTACACCCAGGAAATCAGCTCGTTACAAGGCGATGCGACTAAAAAAGCGGAAAGTTCTTGCTGCTGTTTTTACTCGACGCGGAGCTGTTCATGTGCGCTGTAATGGGAGCGAGAGCATACAGTGCATTGAGAGTATGGAGGAGCTTTTGCGCTTAAGCCCTGATAAGGCCACTCTCTCTTTGCACGCAATTGATGATATTAATGCTGAAGTTTCCGAGGCCAGGTCTGCGGCGCTGGAGAGCTTTCGCTCTTAAATATAATTTTTCTCTTTTAATTAAGTTAAATATAGTATTAGATAAATGTCCCTTATTTAATAGTTCTTTTTGTTAGTCATTATAGTTTTTTTTGCTGAGTATGCGTGCCTAAAATATTATTTTTAAACCATGCAGGATGATATAGGAGGTTCCACGGCTGGTAGTATTATTAAGATATTAAGCGATTACAAAAGGGTATGAAGGTGGTGCATATAAATGCCCAGAGTTTATTGAAGAAGATTGATGAGTTTAGGTATATATTTAAACAATCGAATGTAGATGTGATATGTGTTTCAGAGACCTGGTTTATGTCCGATATGTCTGATTTGTTAGTAGCTTGTGATGGTTATGTATTGTATCGCTCGGATCGTCTTAGTCATGCTGGTGGTGTAGCCGTTTATGTGAGTAGTAAGCTTATATGTAAAGTTAAATGTAAACATCCGGATGACAGTTTAATTGAATATTTATTCATAGAAGTGGACAGCAAATTTCAAAATAAAGCTCTTATTGGATGTATATACCGTCCAAACCGCCTAGTGGACTTTACGCCTCTAGTTGGCGTCATGAGCGAGTTGACAGTTTCCTACGCGGATATTATAGTTGCTGGTGACTTCAACAGTAATATTCTTAGCGAAAGTCGACTTTTAGATAGTTTTGAGGCAATTGGACTGTATGCTGTTAATAAGACGACCCCGACGCATTTTAGTAATTTCTGTGATACTCTTCTTGACATATTTTTATCAGTGACCCTAGAAAAATGTTATTATATGACCAGGTTATAGTACCAGTATTTTCAAAACATGACCTCATTTTTTTAACATATGACATACGACTTGACTATACTGAAGAATCGTTTAATTATAGAGGTTACAATAGTTTTAATTACAATGAGCTACTGGAGGAATATAATGCTTGTGACTGGTGTCCTATTTATCAAAGTATTTATGTTGGATGTCAGTTGAGTGTCTTTAATAATAATTTGCAATATTTGTTTAATAAATGTGTGCCTCTTAAAAGAAAAGTCCTAAAACGTAGACAAAATCAGTGGTTTAGCTCTGAAAATAGGAGCCTCATATATGAGCGTGATCAAGCCTACAAAAAGTGGAAGCGCTATAAAACTAAAACTCACAGAGGACTGTACAAATTGGCTAGAGCTAAGGTTTCGAATCGAATAAAATATGCAAAATGTGAACATTTTAAAAATAAGTTTGAACACGTTGCATCCACAAAACAAACTTGGAGGGAAATTAATAAGTTAAGTTAATAAGTTAATCAGGGTTTAGAAAGAAAAGGAGCTGTATAAATGCAATAACAGACATTGTTGAGGACATTCGTCGCCAACTAGACAATAACTGTGCAACATTTCTAACTCTCCTTGACCACAGCAAAGCATTTGACTCAGTGAACCACAACATACTTAGTACCAAACTAAAAAATCTTTACAATTTTACAAATAGTGCTGTTGGTTTCATCTCGTCGTATCTTGCTGGCAGGCAGCAAGGAGTAGTTTCTGGAAACTGTATATCAAGTTTCAGCGAATTAAGTAGGGGAGTTCCTCAGGGATCTGTTTTAGGACCATTATTGTTTTCTATATATGTTAATGATTTGCCTAGTGTCTTGTCCGGTTGTGAAGTACACTTATATGCAGACGATGTTCAGGTTTATGTTAGTAGTCCGGTTAATCAATTAAATGTTTGTGTAAGTAAAAGTAATGATGTCCTTTATCTTATTGACAACTTTGCGAGGGATAATGGCCTAAGCATAAATCCTTCAAAATCAAAATGCATCGTAATTAGTAAAAAACCAATAGAAACCAGATGTTTGGAAAGCCTTGCAATTAGTAACAAGCCTATAAAATATGAGGAGTCGGCAACCAATCTTGGTATTACTTTTAATAATACCTTGAGCTGGAGTCAACATATTTCCAAAGCAACTGGTCGAACATATGGCTTGTTGCGTCAGCTTTCTGCATCTAAAGACTTTTTTTCACAGCAAATCAGGATGCTTATATCAAAAGCCATTCTAATTCCCACTCTTTTTTATGGTGTTGAGATATTTGGTCACTGCGACACTAGAGATATGCACAAGTTGACAGTAGCTTTAAATTCTATAGTTAGATATGTGTTTAAACTGAATCGACTTGACCATGTATCCCACTTGACCAGTAAACTACTTGACTTAAACTTGACCTCGTGGATAGATTATAGGACTCTTATATATTTCCATAATTTTGTGACAATTCGGCAACCACCGTATCTCTACAATAAGCTCTGCTCTGCAACATCCACAAGGACTAATAATTTCATATGCCCAAGATATAAATCTCTAATCTCAAGCAGACAATTTTTACCAATGCTATCCGCCTCTGGAACAACCTCCCACATAACTTAAAGACTATTAGGTGCGCAACTCAGTTTAAACTAAAAATTAAAGAATATTTAAAATAGAATAAACAAAAATAGTAAACGAAATAAAGATAATATAAGTATAAAACAAAAATACAAAATCAATAAAAACAAAACAAAATAATATAGAAATAAGTAACGAAATCAAAATGTCAGTAAAATATTTATAAGTAAATCTTTAGATTAAGAAATATTATTTAAAACAAACTCGCAATATGTATGTATCCATTTTGACTAGTGCTATAAATATAAGTTTACCCTTGTCACACTAGGATAAATTTGAGTGGAAGAAGCCGTTCGCGAGCTGCCAACTGCGAGGCCAAACTTTTCCGCTCGTAGATGGCGTCCAAATTCTCGAGAATCTGGCGCGCCGAGATGTCGCTGGATGCGAAATTGCGAAACGAATCACTCAAGTATTCTATTAACGTGCTTTTTCCACACCTCTCTATTTTTTTCCAATTTTCATCCACTTTTCCAGGCACATCTTGATCAATAACTTTTATCCCATCTCAAAGCCCTAATTCTGAATTTCCACACGGAATATTTTTCGCCGTCAAACGGCTTTAAATTGCGCTTTGCCTTATCCATTGAATTCTAGCGCACACACACCCAAATTGTTTCAGTGTATGCGAGGGACGCGCCACGTGGCAGCACTGCACTTTTTCTTCAGTCACTATTTCACAAGTTTTACTTATCTGTTTCCTATGCGTAGACCTGGGCCTATAACCTGTTGGAGATTGACTAAACCAATCAGGACTCAGCAACTCCCAACAGACATTAAAACAGAACACTTGGGTTTTATATTCCAGTTGATAGTTTATGTTTTAATTTATTTTTTTTTTTGGTTTAAACCATCCGAGAGATGGTTGATTTTTGGTCGCAACTGGGATGTTGCATTGACCAGATACTGGTGTTACGAGAGCAGGTTTTTCACTTGCTCAAGGTTTTTAGACTGATCTCTTAGAAAGCTTTTTCTCCTTTCGAAAGCTTATCAACTTTCATCAGATATAATGTGTATGTCCAGATCCACTGCTGCTTTTTAGCTCTTGAAAAGGACCGCCCGTCCAATTCAGTACATTGTTGAAACGATAATCCGGAAATTTGATCGAAAATCAACCTCCCGATTGCTTTGAATTTTGTTTATTTCTGTGATTTCTTTTTGTTTTGCAGTTTTATAGTCGTTGTTTATTTTTAACTTTGTCTATTTCTTTTTGTACAAGGATTGAGTTTTTTACTTATTTGTGTTGTACTTTATATTTTTTCTGCTTTGTGGTAGTTTTTTTTTCCATATAACATATTTTTGTTTATTTATTTATTATATATTTTTTATTTATTTATTTTTTTTTTTTTATGTGTAAGGATTAGAAAAAGAGAAGAAAAAGAGAATAGGTTAGAGAGGAGCATAAAATGGTTTAAAGACTTTTGGTGGTAGAGTTCATAAGTGGGTTTGTGGCATTTAAAAAAATGAAAAAATTTAAAAGGATATTTGTTTAGATTTTGTAGAGAGGTGTGCGTGAGAATTTGTGTTAAAAACAAAACACAGCGGTTCCTAAAAAGAAAGGTCAGCTGCATTTATGAATTTGGAGATTCTTGCTTTACCAGGATCTGATTTAAATTCTGGTATTTCTTAAAGATTTCAAAGTTTTTTCTAATATTTATAAGTCTTTGGCATTTGAAATTGAGATGTTCAGCAGATTCTGGTTCGTTACATGTCTCACACATATTTGTATCACATACTTTAATACGATGTAAAAAAACGTTGTCATACGTGTGGTCTGTCATTAGTCGGTTTATTACTTTTATGCTTATGGCTTTCCATTTTAAATTGTGATGCCATAGTTTTTTTGGTAAGTTAAGAAAATAGTTTATTAGTGTCGATCCTCTAGAGTCACATTTGTTTTTATTATCCTCATTCCAATTTTCCTTAATTTTATTGTGTATTTCTCTCAAAGCCTCTTTAACACTTAACATTACATCCACGCATATTCCTCTGCTTACAGCCCCCTTCGCTAATTTGTCAATTTTTTCATATATGTCAGTCCCTTTGTGTCCTGGTACCCATACAATATCTAATTTATCTACGTCCGAGTCCTCATTAGTGTCATGAATTGCTTTTACTATATATGAGTCCGTGTTTTTATTGCTTACTAATTTTTTGCCCCTAACCCATCACATATTATCACAGTTTTTTGTATTTTTCTTTTTTAACGATATCACATGCTAGCTTAATCCCGACTAGCTCCGCCCCCACCGATGTTAATCGTACTTGTACATGTGTGCTTTGCAACTCGGCATTTCATAAATTCCTAAACCACTGCCATTTGATGTGATGGATGCACCTGTGGAGATTATATTCCACCCTTCTATTCTATACTTTCCTAAAATTTCGGAAAACCTAGCCCTTATCTCTTCGTCAGCATATTCATTTTTCTTGTCTTTCAAAAATTTTTCCCTTATGTTTTTTTGCTGGCTATGAAGTTGTAGCAAATATTAGTATTCCTGAAAAAGTAACTAAATTCCTTTAAAGTAATAGTATAGCTTTAGTTGGCTTCCGTCTTAAGCAATTCTTCAAAGAAATCGGCGTTAAAAGTTTTGATATTAAAAAGGTCTTTAGCAGTAAGCCATTTCGCCCTAAAAACCGGTGGCACGACTCCTGCTAAGGCAAAGATTTCGTGTTTACTCGTGTCAGGAGGTACACCTACACATCTTTTTAGAGCCCCAGCCTGCGCTATGTCCATGTCTTTTGCCTCCCCTATTCCCATATCTGCGAACGTTGTCATGACATACTCTTGTTTCGACCTTACAAACGACTACAAACGACTTAAAAATATTTGAGCTTACTCTAGGTTTTAGTCTAGACTTAATTGTTGTGGCTAGCTGTACTATTTTACTGCTCAGTATTTGATTTATTGATTTATTGACTTACATCCTAGCACAACAAGATTAACTTATCTTTAGAGTTATACATTGAAATTCTTATAAATAACAAATTGATTTTAGGTAGAATATTAAATTAACATATGAGTTTTGTGACATATTATGAGTGTAGTTTTATTTTATATTTTACTTATCTATGTATAATAATTATTTATATTTGTCGTGGATTACTTGGCCAATTCAAATTATAACAACTGTTAGCTTTGGTTTGTCTTTCGCTTTCCATTCGTTGTCATGTACTTCTGTGCTGTTCCTTCGGCTGTTCAAACGGAGGCAACAGTTTCTGTTGTCAACGTTAGTCTGTGTGCACTGGTGAGCGAGACAGAAGGATGCAGGTGTCCGCATCAAAAGGAATTGCAGAAAGTTCTTATTAGTGTGTGCACTGGTGAGCGAGACAGAAGGATGCAGCTGTCCGCATCAAAAAGGAATTGCAGAAAGTTCTTAGTAGTGTGTGCATTGGAATGCGAGAGCGAGAGTAGTATTAGTAAAGTAGAAAGCGACGCTGGCAAAAAGGGACGCAAGCAGTAAGAGCGTCATTCGATTTTGAAAAGCCAAACTGGAAAGATGCCACGCGCCAGAAAACGTTTCCGTTCGGACCAGCACGAGGAGCAGCCTGAAGCAGAGGATAATTCTAGTGACTCCTCGACATCAGAAGTGGGATTGCCCAGGCCTCAAACCGAAAGCGAAAATAATCTGAAGATGCTTTGGAATCACAAAATCGTACTTTCGCCGAACTTATAAAAGCAGTACAGCGAGCCCCGAATGACGCAGTTACCGTTGTGTTGCCGAACTTTAATCCTGATCGTGCAAGCGCGGATGCAGTATCATGGAGTGCAACGGTGTATTACATTCTTTCCGAGAACAGTCTAGAAGGCAGCGCTCTCGTGATGGCTCTCAGTCGGTCCTTGCAAGGAAGCGCGTCTCATTGGCTTGCACAAACGGTCTACCCTGGGATCACATGGACGCAGTTCAGAGAACTATTTTGCAGTATTTCGCCGGGACGGAGACCTTGGCTGCAACTGTGTTGAATCTGCTGAATGGTCGCCCAACAGAGGGAGAATCTATGTCGCTGTATGGAAGCAGAGTTGTAACATCCCTGATGTCCAGGTGGAAGTCCCTGACGGTAGAGCAAATTGCCGTTTCTGTTGCTTTGGCACACGTGGCTGGATTGGACAAGCGATTGCGACGCTTGGCTTTACTACAGAAGTCAATTCTCGGATCGAGTTGCATCAGGAGTTGAAAGCCTTTTCTTTGAAGCTGGACCGAGCCGCGGTACTGGACACTTCTTGTCGGCCCCGACTAATAAGAAAACAAGACCATTCTTCAATATCAGATGTCACAAATGCGGAAAAGAGGGTCACAAGCAGGCGGAGTGTCGCTCGTCTGGTGTGCCCCGCGACATAGTCAACTAGCTAATCAACGTTCTGGACATAACGGAGGAAGAGATCGCTCGACCCTAATCTGCTTTAAGTGTGGAAAGGAAGGGCATGTGGCTACTGTGTGCCCGGATCGTCAGGAGCGCTCGATGACGGTCAAGAGGGATTATGTTAAAGATGTCAACCTGTGTACCGTACTTGAGCCCCTTGGAACTTTTCAACAATTTGGTGAGTCGTTCCAATTTTGTTTCGACTCAGGAGCCGAGTGCTCGCTCATCAAGGAAGCCGTCTCGCTAAAGCTGTCTGGATCTAGAATAAATAACGTAGTAATTTTAAGAGGTATTGGTAGTAATACGGTTTGCAGCACCCTACAGATATTGGCTAAAGTTTTGATTTGTGATCATTCCTTCGAAGTTCTTTTTCATGCAGTTCAAGATAGTTATATCAAATATGATGCTTTGATTGGGCGCGAAATTTTGAGCCAGGGAATCGGTGTAACAATTACATCTAATTCACTTTCAATGTTTAATGAAAAACTGTATTGCCTGTCTTGACTTCAGACTGTGTTCCCGATTTGGCCAATGTTGATACCGATCTAAGTGGTTTAGATAAGGATAGGCTAACATCAATGCTTCAAAATTATTCTGGTTCGTTTATAAACGGTATTCCACAAAGTCGCGTAACTACGGGGCAGCTAGAGATTCGCCTGATTGATCCAAACAAGACAGTTCAGAGACGACCTTACAGATTAAGCGTGGAAGAAAAAGAACAAGTGCGAATGTCTATTAAACAGCTGTTGGATGCGAACATTATAAGACCAAGTTCCTCCCCTTTGCAAGTCCGATGCTTCTTGTTAAGAAGAAAATGGAACTAACCGTCTCTGCGTTGATTATAGGGAACTGAATTCGAACACTATTTCTGACAAGTATCCGTTGCCACTTATTTCGGACCAGATAGGTAGACTAAGTGGTGCTAAGTTTTCACCTGCATAGATATGGCAAGCGGGTTTCACCAAATCCCAATTCATCCTAATTCGATCGAACGAACAGCGTTCGTTACTCCAGACGGACAGTATGAGTTTGTTACCATGCCATTTGGGTTAAAGAATGCCCTTCCGTATTTCAACGAGCTATTAATTGTGCTTTAGGTGATCTTGTTCATTCGTATGTAGTCGTTTACATGGACGACGTTATGGTAGTAGCAGGTACCAAAGACGAAGCTTTAGAAAGACTTGAGGTAGTTTTGCAAGCCCTAACTAAAGCAGGATTTTCTTTTAATATCACCAAATGCTCATTTCTTAAATCTTGTGTTGAATATTTGGGGTTTGAAGTAAGGGCAGGTGAAATAAGACCCAATCCAAGGAAAATAAAAGCATTGACTGATCTGCCACCCCACAGTCTGTGACCCAGCTGAGACAGTTTATTGGTCTCGTTTCTTATTTTAGGCAATTTGTCCCTCAGTTCTCACAATTGTTGAAACCTCTGTATGCTTTAACTTCCAAAAGCATATCGTTTGAGTGGAACCCGGAGCACGAGCAAGTACGACAAAGAGTAATTTTATCTTGACCAATGAACCCGTGCTCACTATATTCGACCCACGTTTTCCTATTGAGCTTCACACCGACGCAAGTGCTGATGGTTACGGGGCCATTTTATTGCATAGGATTGAGAACAAGCCTCGAGTGATCGAGTATTTCAGCAAAAGGACTTCCCCGCCGAATCACGCTACCACTCATACGAGTTGGAAACGCTCGCAGTATATGTCTCCATGAAGTATTTCCGTCATTACTTGCATGGTCGTCAATTTACGGTGTATACGGACTGTAATTCGCTCAAAGCTTCCAAAACCAAAGCCGAGTTAACTCCTAGAGTGCAAAGGTGGTGGTCGTATATGCAGGTTTTAAGTTCGATATTGAGTATAGACCAGGTGATCGAATGGCTCATGTAGACTTTCTCTCGAAACCCAGTGTTGGAAGATCGTAAAATTCAAAAGGTGTTACCGAAAAGCGTATAAACTTGACAGAGATTACCGACAACTGGTTGCTGGCAGAGCAGCAAAGAGATGAGGAAACATCATCTATCGTGTCCAAATTGCGCAATGGAGAACTTCCTGAGGATATAGCAAAACCTTTGAGTTACGTGGTGGTACTCTATATAGGAAAATTCAAAGACATGGGAAAACTCACTGTCTTCCTATTATTCCAAAGCCCTTTAGGTGGTCTGCTGTTAACAACGTTCACGAGGCAATTATGCATCTCGGTTGGGAAAAGACCCTTGCAAAATGTACGAGTACTATTGGTTTGACAAAATGTCAAAGTATGTCCGTAAATTCGTTGACAATTGCATTACCTGTAGGTTATCTAAACCTCCGACTGGCAAGGTGCTAGCTGAATTGCATCCCATTCCGAAAGTGAGCGTCCCGTTTCATACAGTTCATATTGATATCACAGGAAGCTTAGTGGTAAAATGACCAAAAGGAATATATAATCGTTCTAATAGATGCATTTTCTAAGTTCGTCCATTTGTTTCACACCACTAGACTAGACTCTGAAAGCTGCATCAAGTCAGTGAGGTCTTTAGTATCGATTTTGGGGTTCCTTCCCGTTTGATAGCTGATCAGGGACGTAGCTTTGCTAGTACTGTGTTTCGTGACTTTGCTCAGCACAAAAGATAGATTTACATTTGATCGCAACTGGCGCCAGCCGAGCCAATGGCCAGGTCGAAAGAGTGATGAGTACTCTTAAATCTATGCTAACTGCGGTTGAAACAGGCAAGGGATCTTGGCAGGACGCTTTGTATGAAATCCAACTGGCTCTTAATTGCACTCCCAATCGGGTAACGAAGGTTAGTCCCATAGCATTACTAATTGGAAAAGAAGCTAGACCATTTGGTCTTGTACCCGTTGCTGAAAACGAGAGTGTGGTTGATGTAAATATAATCAGAAATATAGCTAAGCACAATATGGAACAAAATTCCAAATATGACAAATCAAGATTCGATCGGAATAAAGCCACTATTGTTAAGCATAAAGTTGGGGATCATGTCTTACTCAAGAATGAGGAGCGACACCAGACAAAACTATACCCCAAGTTTAAAGGCCCATTTTAGTTGTTGAGATATTACCAGGTGATCGATATAAATTAAAAGCGTTAAAGGGCAATCGAACTTACAAATATTCCCACGAATTTTTACGAAGAATGCCTGAGAAGGGATTACCACAGAGCATGACGAGGCGGTCATGGATGAAGATGATGTTGATCGAGCAGGTGATGGCTGCAATGATTTGTGAAATAAGAAAATGTAAATGATAACTGTGTGCTATATGTTGGCCGGTTGGTTGAAATGAAAACCCGTAAATTGATCTGTTTACAGTTAAGACAACTGCGTGCTATGTGTTGGCCGGTTGGTCAATTGATCTGTTTATAGTCGAGACAACTGTGTGCTATGTTGGCCGGTTGGTCGAGACAAGACTTAATTTGTTAAGTAAAATGAAAACTGTTAGAGATAGTGATTGACGATGTAACAATGTGATTGCTTATTGGAGAAGCAAATGAAAATGGAAAATGAATATTGTTTGAATTGATGGTAGTCCGGATCTCAAGGCTTAATATAATAAAAGTATTGTCATTTGTTTACGTATGAGGAAGTGTAAGTTCGATCTGCTAGTTAAGAATTAAGAATTCTGTATAACTTTTGAATTTAAAAGAATAATGTTATTGAGGAAAAATGTTAAGAAAGGAAAAATGATAAGTTTGATTTGTTATTCATAGATTAATAAATTATAAGGCTTCTGATTAATGAAAATATAGTTATTTTGCTTTAACTTCAAGGTACATGTCTAGTTCTATATATTATCGAGAGATAATATTTTGTAATGTTTTAAAGTTGGGAACACACGAGGACGTGTGAAAGTCAGGATGGCCGTGTCGTGGATTACTTGGCCAATTCAAATTATAACAACTGTTAGCTTTGGTTTGTCTTTCGCTTTCCATTCGTTGTCATGTACTTCTGTGCTGTTCCTTCGGCTGTTCAAACGGAGGCAACAGTTTCTGTTGTCAACGTTAGTCTGTGTGCACTGGTGAGCGAGACAGAAGGATGCAGGTGTCCGCATCAAAAGGAATTGCAGAAAGTTCTTATTAGTGTGTGCACTGGTGAGCGAGACAGAAGGATGCAGCTGTCCGCATCAAAAGGAATTGCAGAAAGTTCTTAGTAGTGTGTGCATTGGAATGCGAGAGCGAGAGTAGTATTAGTAAAGTAGAAAGCGACGCTGGCAAAAGGGACGCAAGCAGTAAGAGCGTCATTCGATTTTGAAAAGCCAAACTGGAAAGATGCCACGCGCCAGAAAAAGTTTCCGTTCGGACCAGCACGAGGAGCAGCCTGAAGCAGAGGATAATTCTAGTGACTCCTCGACATATTTATATTTTTATTTTATTTATTTATTTTTATTATTATTATTTTTATTGTTAGTATTATTATTATTATTATTATTATTATTATAAAAATTTTTTATTATTTTATTTTTGATTTTATTTTTTTATTTTTTATTATAATAATTTCCCAATTGCTTCTGTTTTTATTATTTTAGGTGTTGAAAAGTATTTTAAATTGCGTTGCGTTTTTGATCTGCTTTATGTGGTTTGGAAGTCGATTCCAAAGGCAAACAGCGTGTATATAAAAGTGTCTTTCAGAACTTGCGAGTTTAAATCTTAAGCAAACTATATCACTTCTTCCTATAGAAGTGGCGAAACGTAATTTTTCGAACAGGTATGATGGCTCTTTAGTAAATATTATTTTGTGTAGCAAAAGTAAAGCCCTTGCGTTTGTCCAGTCATTAAAATTGAGATTAAATATTATATACGAAAAAGGAGATACATGATCAGTTCTTTTAAGATTAAATATATACCTTGCCACACTATTAAAAGCTACTTTTAATTTCTGTTTGCTTATTGCTTCACAGTTTCCAAAAACCTCTACTCCATAAAATAAGGTAGGCGTTAGATGGGTTTTAGCAATAAGCATTTTTAGTTCAGGAGTTAAAAGTATTTTGAATTCTGTAGTTGCCTAAGTAAGCCATATGTTTTCCAACCGCTTTAGCAATATGATCACTCCAGCTCAAAACGGAGTTAAATGTAAAGCCTAGGTTATTGGCAGTGCTTACATATTCAATGGAGGAGTTGCCTATTCGAAGTTTTGGAAGGTCTGCCGTATTAAACGATTTTTTATATATGATTAGACATTTTGACTTAGTGGGATTTATAAGCAAACCCATTTTTCTTCGCCCACTCATTTACGGCGTCCAGATCATTATTACATATACTAATACAATTATCGATACTACGCAAAGGACGACTTACATACATTTGAACATCATCAGCATATAGGTGGACATCACATACAGAGATACTTTTGGACAAATCATTTACATAAATTGAGAACAACAGAGAACCAAGAACTGACCCTTGTGGAACTCCACGTTTGACATACAATAACGACGACGATTTAGACATGGTTACTACAGATTGAGATCTATTACATAAATAGGAGGTCAGAAGGTTCACAGCCGATGACGAAAAAATATACATATTTCTTAACTTTGTACATAAAATCTCGTGGTTAACCGCGTCAAAAGCTTTGCTATAGTCAAGTAGAGTTAAAAAAGTCACATAATTGCTATCTTGCTGCTGTCTAATATCTTCACTAATTTTAATCTGCTTCCCAATTCCCAACTGCCTCAATTTACTCCATGTTTGACTAGAGTCTATTGCACTTTGAAAGTGATAAGCATAATATTCACGTTTCGCTCCTCGTATAAGAAAATTAAAGTCTGTTCTGTATTTCTTAAATATACTATAAAGCTGAGATGTTCGAAAACGTTTCCACTTTTCATACGACTTGTTTCGCAGAAGAATGGCGTTTCTTATACAATTGTTAGACCATAAAGTTTTCTTTGGCTTAATTACTTTGCTTCGGAGAGGTATAAAATTATTGTAAAGTAGTCGAATATTATTTTCCAAAAAGTCAACTTGGTCATCAACTACTGTCAATGTAAAAATTCTGCTCCAGTCAAGCTTATTATACTCTACTTCAAGCATTCTAACGTCAATATTTTTAAAGTCCCTGTAGTGAATCGTATACTCTTCAGAATTTATGCCTATTTTATAAGTCATAAATATCAAATCATGCTTTGAAAATAAAGGTACAGATAGCTGGTCATAGATTAGAATTTTTTGGGTGTCATTTACAAAGAACAAGTCAAGAAGTGTATTGCACGTATTAGTAAAATGGGTTGGCTGCGATGAGTTCACTAGGCTAAGTCCTAGAAACTCCATATTGTCAGAGAGGTGTTTCTCCTTCAATATATTGCTATTGAAGCCAAAACAATATCGGTAAACGCAATAGAGAGTTCAGTGAGCTTGTTTAGAAAATCAGAGTATTCTGTATTGTGATGCGGTCGGTAGATGCATCCAATCAACATTTTTGACTCTCCTCTGATATTGCAGACTTGAAGCATTAAATACTCCATTGCGCTACCAGCAGGCTGTGTACAGAGAGGTCGTACCTTTAATCTCTTGTTTACGTATATTGCCACTCCCCCGGCATGTCCTTCACGATCAGAACGATAAACATTATAACCATTACATGAAATAATTAAATCACAAACACTAGACATCAACATTTGAATCTACAAATAAATATCTAAACTCGTCAATCTTTTTTGTTAGGCTTTGGGCATTTAAGTGACATATTTTAAGTCCTTCTTTCTGATTGCTTAATATTCGCACTACTGCATGGCTGTTCGCCTTTGAAACGGTTAATTTTAAACGATTAACAAACAGATCAAATGCTCAATAACCGAGCACACAACGCTAGAATGGGAAAGACAGTACATATGGGAAAATATTACGAATTGAAAAATATAATTAAAATTAATAATAATAATTAAAAACTTATAGACTATTAAATAAAATGAAAAAGTTATTTTAATTACGAAAGGAATTATTATTATTCGCTCCATTTCCTACTGGGGCGCAAATCGACGAAAGTTCGCGTAAGCTCATAATGCGCACAGCTTCATCGTTCATTGTAACTTTAATAAATACAGAAGCTCTACGAGTAAACACGGCGACGATCTTCTTCTGCTTTTTCATTTTCATCGCTTGTAAAGCGGTCCCAAAATATAAGACATTTACATGTGAGTTTTTGTAAGAAACTGATTTTATTTAAAACGATCTCCGCTTTATATAGGAGATTGGGTTCTAATTTTACTCTATGACCTACGCAGACCGCACATCTGCTCGTCTAATCTTCTAAGGTTCCACGCAGTGGTTTCAGATAACATTTACAATATTTGTCAAGTGCCCAAGTGGCCGCTATATTTAGAGATAGGCGCGCCTGCGCCTGCAGAGCGCATCTGCATTGATTTGTATATATATATATATACATATATACGTGTTCACGCGTGAACATCGCTTCTTTAAACACCTCATAGTTAGCTTTTGTCAGCTGATCATTAACATAAAACGGAACAGCTGAATCAAAGCACAGCTGCTATAGACTTAGTTGCTGCTTATGCTCTCGGCGAAAATTGGCAATTCGCCGCAACAGCTCAATTTGTTTGCTCATGTGCTCCAGTTTTAATATAATCGTCGCATCTAACACAGTTTTCGCTGATGTTTTGCGTCTAATTCGGTAGATGCCTTTAAGTTTTGGTGCCGAAGTGAAGTTAAGGCAAAAGCATAGAGAATTAAAAATAGTCTTTAAATTCTCCCCCTCATCGTACGGCACCCCGTGAATCCGAAGCTCAGTGGCTATATCAGCACTGGCCTGAGCATCTTGACTTGCCTGCAGTTTTTCCTCAAGCTCGCCCACCTTAGTCCGGAGTTCAGCTGCGCCTTGTAAGTAGGACTCCAATGTTTCCACGCGCTGGAAAAGCTGCTTGATGTCGCTATTCATCTTTCCTAGGCGTTCCTCCAAAAGGCCCAGAATGCGATCTTCGGAGGTTCGGATGCTGGACGATATGAGCTCCGCCTGCTCATTAAAGCGCGAGGAGCGACGGGGATGGTGCATCTGACTCACGTCCCTCCTTCTGGTCAGATGTGTTACCTTGGGTACGTTTTTGTGGAGGTGCCTTCATTACACAGGTCGGTTGAGTGAGAAATTGAGTGGTTTTCGTTTTGGCTAGTTGAGTGATTTGTTGACTTCGTTTTTTTTTGGTACAACGGTTTGATGGCTTGTGTATGTTTATGTATGTATGTCCGAGAAAACGAAATATTATTTTCACGGAGTAATAATTTTTATTGAAGGTATTTTCTCGGTGAATCCAACATGTACAGAGCTTGTAGCTATTTAATATTTGGTTGGACTTCTTTTAAAAAATTATTTCTACGGAGCGCCAAAAATCTATGTTCAGCTCCTAAAATCTCTTTTAGCATTTGTATGGAGAATTTTTTGATTTCTTTAACGTGATTTACATTTGCATTGATAACTCTTCCTAGGAAGGTTATGCTTTTACTACAGGGGATGTCTTTATCGTCAACTTTTAAGCCTATCAATTCTTTTTTCCTCTACCCATATTCATTATTGCGGTTTTGCTCGGGTTATGTTTTAATATATAGCTCTTTTCGTCGCACACGCACGGCACAGTCAAAAGTCAAAAGCAAAAGGAAAGAGGGAACTTAAGTGTGACCAGATCAGTGATCTATATAAGTACATTTCCAGTATTGTGTAATGTTATTTTTGATAACAGAATAGGGATATTCGACACGCTCTCTCACAAATTACATTTACGAGAACTTAACAAATTGTACTCATTAACTTATTCTAAAGTGGCTAGTGTGCTTCTGGGGTATACAATGTGATCAAGCATTCGCTGCAAGGATCTGGGAAAACGCAGAAAACCAGATCAGATCACTTATAATAACTTAAATTATTTCACTTTCTTTGGCATAAAATGGCCGGTAAATCAAAAAAAAAAAATTTTAAAGATCAGTTATCATCAGCGAGAACGAGTCCAATTTGATTTCGCAGTTCCAGAAATCTCACAGCAGGTAAAGGTTTCGTAAAATCAGTTATCATCAGCGAGAACGAGTCCAATTTGATTTCGCAGTTCTAGAAATCTCACAGCAGGTAAAGGTTTCGTAAAGATGTCAGCCAGTTGATTATCTGAAGAAATATACTCAATGCAAACAACGTTATTCTCTACTTGCTCTCTGGCAAAATGATATTTTATATCTTTATGCTTGGATCTCTTATGACATGAGGGATTATTTGCTATACTTATACAACCTTGGTTGTCTTCGTAGATTTTAATTGGTCTTTCTAGCTTTATATGTACACTATTAAGGAGAGATTTTAGTCATAAACCCTCTCTTACGACCTCAAATAAGGTCATGTACTCAGCTTCAGTTGATGAAGCTGCTACCGAATTTTGACTTTTAGTGTTTAAACAAATAAGGTTAGAATCAAACATTTTAAATAAATAAATAGTTGAACTTTTTCTATCAATTTTGTGTCTACCCCAATTAGAATCGACATAACCAACTAAAACATTTTCAAATGTTGTATTCTTTTAAAAATTCAGTTTCATGTTAATGCTCCCTTTCAAATATCTAAGAATTCTTTTTAAACATAGCCACAACTCAGAAAAATGTTTGCTACTAAATCTACTTAAGATATTTACAGCAGTTGTTAAATCGGGACGTGTACATAGCATTATGTACATCAAACTACCAGTAAGGTTGCGACAGTGTGCATTACAATTATCATCTGAGCTCAGCAACTCATAATTAAGTTTGTTTGGTAAAGGCGTACTGATTGCATTGCAATCATCCATATTGAATTTACTTAAAACCCTTTTAATATAAGCAGATTGACTTAAGCTTATAGTATCCTCGACAATTTCTATTCAAATCCCAATAAAATCTCGTATTATTTTCATTTAAGTCAGTCATTTCAAAATTCTCCTTTAGATAACTTTTTAAATTATTCATTCTATTCATATCTCCAGTTGCTATTACAACATCATCAACATATAACAATTCATATATGTAGGAGCTGGAGTTCCGTTTTCTTTGTCCATTATTTTGCTACCGCTTGTCTATGCCGCGTAGTGAGTCGCAACGTCGTTTCTGCTTTGCACTTTCTATCAGACTGTATCGCCTTCATACCAGAAAGCCATTGTTGTCTCACTCAGACCTCGCCTTTTGCACATTCAAGCCCATAACTCTTCATGAAAGAACTATCTTTTCGTCTCCTTCATTTCATTTATTTAACATTTCTCAACACTAGTAATGTTCTTAACAGACAGTACATTAAAATTTAACATTGCTTATTATAAATCTACGACATGGACTTCCTGACTAGCGCGCGTCCTCGTGTGTAATATTTAATCTAACTAAGCATTAAGTTTGGCATCATATCTTGCTTTCTTCGTCACAGTTTAAGACGGTAAATTTCATTTCTCAAGTCTTATTCTTTTACTTTTACTCTTAATGATTCATTCAAACTCATACCTCAAATGTCAAACTCGCCCATTAGGCTTTCAATTTTATCTTCGCATAGTTCTTGGGTTCAGCCGCAACTCTGCTACGCTATACACCTCTGGTGAGCTGTTCCACCACCAGTCCAACCGTCCGGCACAAACAATATCATCAATTTACGCCATGACTATTGCTGCTTGGACCTAACCCCTATGTAAGATGTTCTTGCCATCTTAAATGGTAGGCATCGACTGATGATTTACGTCTTTTTCACCGTAATCATGGTCTGCACTCATTTCCGCGCCATTATGATTATTTGGCATTGCTCGCAAACTCTCATGAGCATACTTATACGTTCTTTTGCTAGTCAATGATTTTAAAAGTTATCGGTCACCTTAAAATAATTCAATTACCACGAATAGTCCTTTGAACTTTGGATCCAGTTTCGTTTGGTGCCGTTCTTCACTTTTAAGCAAGATATGATCGCCAACCTTATGCCTTACAATTTTAGCTTTATTTTAATCGGATCGATACTTATCATACATAGCCTTCTTATCGATATTCTTTTTAGCTCGTGTTCTTATATCATATAGATCAATTTCATTTTCAATTTTATTTATAAGCAACATGCCAAATGGTCTGGCTTCTTTACCAATCAATACCTCTAAAGGGCTAAACTTGGGTACTCGATTAGTGGTACAGTTTATGGCTAATTGCACATCTCCTAAAGCCTCCTGCCATGATCGCTTTCCTGTCTCTACTGCTGTCAACATGTTTTTCACTGTGCTCATTACGCGCTCGACCTGCCCATTGGCACGGTTCGCTCCTGTAGCTATCAAATGCAACTCGATCTTACTATTTGAACTGGCAAAGCTTCTGCCCTGATCTGCAATAATACGATTAGGCATCCCAAAGAGTGATATAGCTGTTTTCACTGCCCTTATGCAGCTTTTTGCATCTAAGTTTAAAGTGTGGTATAGATAGACATATTTCGTGAACCCATCAACCTGTACAATGACGTATTCCTTGCCGCTAATATCTATGTGAATCGTATGCCATGGTATTTTAATTTTGGGAATCGGATGCATTTCCATTTGCACCTTACCTGACGACGACTTTGATATCTTACCGGTCATACAATTCTCTACAAATTTACGCGTATACTTCGACATATTTTCAAGCCAATACTGCTCGTAGACTTTATTCAACTTTTTTTGCCAGCCGAGATGCATTATCGATTCATGGACATGATTAATAAATGCCCATTTAAATGCTCGCGGTATAACAGTCAAACAGCGAGATTTGCCATTTCTTTGTATCTTACGATACAATAAACGACTTATTATCTCCTACGTATTCGCAATGTCTTCCTGCATTTCACCACTGTTAAGCTGAGCTACAATGTCGACTAAATCCTGATCCCGTTGCTGTTCTGCAATTAACCAATTATCCGATATCTCTGCCAAATCAACACGTGCCTCAATCATTCTATCTGGTTGATCTGCTCTCGTTAAGATTGGATTCCTTGACAGAAAATCTACATGTGCCATCTGACTTCCTTTTCGATGCTCCACATCGAAATCGAACGATTGTAGGTATGCCCACCAACGATGAACCCTTGGAGTTAATTCTATTTTTGTTCGACTTACCTTCAATGAATTGCAATCTGCGCACACTTTAAATTTTCGACCTGCAGGTAATGGCGAAAGTGTTTCACAGCATTGAACACGGCCAGAGTTTCCAACTCATAAGAATGATATTTGGATTCCGCTATTTGGGGGCTATTTGGATCATAGATGACCAATATCGGGTCACTTGTCAGCGCTTGTATGATCTTTTGACGCAGCAACTCAAGCTGCTTATTCCAAATAAAACCACTGCTTTTGGAAGTTATTTTATATAAAGGCTTCAATTGCTCTGAGAATCTAGGAACAAATTGTCTGAAATATGAAGCTAAGCATATGAATTGTCTAAATTGAGTAACTGGCACTGGTTGAGTTAGGGCAGACAGTGCCTCTATCTTCCTTGGGTTGGGTTTAATTTCACCACTTTTGATTAGGAATCCGAGGTACTCTATTTCAGTTTGAAGAAAGCTACACTTTTTTATATTAAAGGAAAATCCTGCACTTGATAATGCTTTCAACACAATGGACAACCTCTCATAAGCTTCCTCTTTTGATTCGGCAACAATTCGGACATCGTCAATGTAGACTACTGCAAATGAGTATGCCAACTCACCTAATGCTCTTACAATTGCTCGCTGGAAAACGGAAGATGCATTTTTTAGCCCAAATGGCACAGCAAGGAATTCTGCCCGTCTGGGGTTACAAATGCTGTTCTTTCAATTGACTTAGTACTAATAGTAACCTGATAAAATCCACTAGCCATGTCCAGACTTGAAAAGTATTTCCCGTTACGCAGTCTAGCAATTCGATGAGAAATTAGTGGCAACGGATATTTGTCTGACACTGTATTCGCATTCAACTCCCTGTAATCTACGCATAATCCATCTTTTTTCTTCACTAACAGCATTGGACTAGCGAATGGCAAACAACTTGAACGAATTACTTTTGCTTCTATCATCTTTTCAATTTTAGTTGTAACAAGGTTCTTTTCGTCTTCACTTAGTTTGTAACGCCGCTGAACTATCTTGTTACTATGTATTAAACGGATCTTAAAGTCACCAGTTGCGACACGCTTTTTCGGGATTCCATCTATAAAACTACTTGAGTACCTATTTAAAATATCTTTTAACATATACTTTTCACATTGTTGTAGCTTTTTATTGTTATCAATCGACTTCATCAATTTGTTTGTTGCACAACGTTTACATTTTTAGTTTTAAACATATCTAAATTCTCTGAATCAATCGTAATACCAAAACCAAGCTGTAATATTTCACGTCCAGTCATTATGTTATGTTTCAGACAATTGTTATCTACAAGTTATCTAAGTTGAATTTAGAAATTTGAATTGTTGCTAAGATTTGTAAGTTGCTTTTTACAGTATTTTTTCCAATTCCTCTTAGCACTACCATGTTATAAAATCTTTTACCAGCTAACTTATTACATATCTTTTTTTTAAGCCAAGATTTCCGCACCTGTAGCACTTCACTTCACTGTGGGTTTACCATTAGACCCGGTTGCCTTTGCTTCGCCCTTGTCATCTGCTTTGCGATTACGACATTCCATCATTTTGTGCCCAAGTTTGCCACAATAATGACCTTTGATTTGGGTTTGTATTTTGAGCTTCTTCTTTTCAGGTCCAGAGTCTGATCCAGAACATTCCGCACGCTTGCCAAATGCGTACGCCTTCGTTTTCTTTGTCCATTATTTTGCTACCGCTTGTCTTGCCGCGTAGTGAGTCGCAACGTCGTTTCTGCTTTGCACTTTCTATCAGACTGTATCGCCTTCATACCAGAAAGCCATTGTGCCACACTCAGTCCATATAGTTGACTCACTCAGACCTCGCCTTTTGCACATTCAAGCCCATAACTCTTCATGAAATAACTATCTTTTCGTCCCCTTCTTTTCATTTATTTAACATTTCTCAACACTAGCAATGTTCTTAACAGACAGTACATTCAAATTTAACATTGCTGATTTTAAATCTACGACATATATGTTTTCCCTAAAACCACCTCTGTCAAGTATATATATAAAGCGATCTACAGGAGAGTGTACAAACTCACAATCTTTTAACACTTGCTCAAAAACTTCAAATCAGCATCTAGCTGCTTGTTTGAGCCCATAAATTGCTTTATTCAATTTACTTACACATTCTTCATCAGGTGATATACCCTGAGAAACTTTCATGAACGCTGTTTTCACATCCATTTGATGTATTTTTAAATTATATTGAACTGATAATGATAATATGAATCGAAAACTCGAAATCCTAGCAACTGGGTCAAAGGTTTCATCATAGTCGATTTAATACTTTTGTGTAAGCCCTCGCGCTTTGTCCTTTGTTTTATTTCCTAGTTCATCATATTTTAGAGAAAGTACTGTGGACGCTTGTCGGTTTTATTTCTTTTTATTTCACGTCTTTTCTTTGTCCATGCGTATTAGTGAGTGATGTGTCGGACTCGATAGCTACACTATCGTACATTGTTATCATACTATCGATATATCGTAATCATAATATAAATACTAAAAGCTAGAGTGACCGTTAGGGTGGCCTACTACAATACCCACTAACTGTCCACAATATTTTTGTTTTCAGGTTTCTTTACAATTTTCCAAATATTATTTATTTCATGAGCATTTAATTCTACTTTAATAGCTTCCTCCCAAAAAGATCTATCATTTCTACTTTTTATTTCATCAAATGTATTTGGAACATCATTAAAAAAACTATGAGCATTTAATATATATTTATTAAATTTATATCTTTCTCGTTATAGGTTTTCGAAGGCTTGTTCTTTAATCTTACACTTCTTCTACTGATTATTTCGACATATCCATTGCTGTTGTCGATATAACCAATCTCACTTGGCTTTTGAGCTGTTTCATTATCCATACTCTCATTCGGGAAAGTTGATTCTTCACATTCCTTACTCTCATTCGGGAAATTTTTTTCTTCACATTCCTTACTCTCATTCAGGAAATTTGTTTCTTCATATTCCTAACTCTCATTCGGAAAATTTTCAAGTCTACTCTCCTTATACGGCTATGATACAGGGCACAAGTTTTCATTAATTAGCTACTTCATTAGAACCTTGAAAGAGACAACTATATGTCTTTTTTGGTTCGGATTTTTTTCGTAATGCGACTACGGTCAGACTGACTTAAAAGGTAAACAATAACAATGGCCGGAATTCGCAGTGCACAATTTATTCATTTCTGGAATCCTCATGCCAATACTCCTGCAGAAATTAATATGAAAACCATTAAACTGATTTTACAGCTTTTCTTGTACATAGATTTTGTTAATTCATAATAATTGCAAGATTTCACGGCGAAAAACCATGCCACCGAAAACTTATTTATTTTGTTTATTTATTTTGCTTTTGTGCAGAATAGTTGCTGAAAATTATGCTAAGCCTTCAGCAAAACCAATATATTTTGTGAGACCGTTTTGTCTAATGAGCAATCAATATACTTTTTAGATACAATTTTTTGAATTAGAGTCGGTATATTCTATCGAACTCATTTTTTGTCTGGTATTTTTTCTCGATAAACCGATAAGTTTTTCAATTAATGAGAAATTAATGTATTAATCTCTCATTGAAAGTGCCGTATAGTCGTCTTGCTCGCACTTAGGCAAAACCCTATGGTTGCTGTCAAGCCTCTAATTAATGAGCCAATTAATGAAGTTTTTAATACAGTGTCATAATGCTATTACTATCTTTTAGGAATTCATTTTCCTCGCAATCCTTACTTTCATTCAGGATTTCTTCATGATCAAGTTCCTAACTGTCTTTCGGGATCTGTGTATCATTTTGACTAGCTCTAGAGTTAAACATATTGGTTTCATCGACAACAACATCTCTTGCAACAATGCATTTTCGATTTATGGAATCCCACAACTTAAAACCATTGGGTTTGTAACCAACAAGAAGGGTTTTGAAGGATTTCTCATCAAATTTTCTTTTCCTTGTTTTATTGTGAATGTACACAGCAGAACCAAATATTTTTAAGTGTGTTAGATTAGGCTTTCTGTTATGCCACATATCGTATGTCCTTTTTATACCCTTGCAGAGGGTATTCTAATTTTGCCATGATATTTGCAACGCAGTGAAGGAGGCATCTCCGACCCCATAAAGTATATATTTTCTTGATCAGTATCACAAGCCAAGTCGATCAAGCCATGTTCGTCTGTCTGTCCATCTGTCTGTCGGTTTCTACGCGGACTAGTCTCTCAGTTTTTGAGCTATCGGGCTGAAAGCAATAAGACTGCTTTAGCACGTAGTATATATGTCTGAACGGCCGAAATTGGACCACTATATGTTATAGCTGACATAGGAATGATAGCGAAATGTATGTAAGAACATTTTTAACTCCTTTGTTTTTCAACCTATATCAATCAATTTTAAGATATAGCAGTTTTTTACGGTTACAGAATTACGGATTTAAATTTATTAAGATCGGACAACTATATCATATAGCTTCAATAGATACGATCTGTCGAGGCAAGATATTTTTTTCAAGTGTTAACAAAATTTATAGATTTTCAATAATCCAATTGCAGACTGCAAGGGTATACAAATTTCGGTGCTGATACCAGTAATTGTTTAAGAAAATTGAAGGAAACTATACCCGGCTCGGTCATCGTGAGATTCCTGTCTCCCTTTTTGTGCCCTTTCTGTCGAAGCAAATCGCTTAACGCCTTTGCTGCTAAAGCACTATCTTTGATAAAACGCCTCATATATGATGTTAGACCCAAGTATCGCTGCAAAGATTGTCTGCTTTGAGGGATAGGAAAGTTAATGACAGCTTTTATCTGCTCATCAGCTGGTGCTATGGTTCCGTTTTCAATTTCATACCCTAGAAAGTTAATCTTGCTCTTCAAAATCTGTGCTTTTTTTTACTTAATCCGTAAGCCAGCCTTCGATGCTACGCTCAATACCGAACCCAAGGCTTTAAGGCCCTCGCTTACATCCTTACTTGGCACTATTATATCGTCCATGTAAGCCACGATAGTTTGGTTTTGAATAAGCTCTCTCAATATCGCAGTTACATACCGACAAAACACCGCAGGAGAGTTTGAGATTCCAAACGGTACGTGCGTTAATTCATACTGCCCATTATGCGTAACGAACACTATAAACTTCCTAGATCCACATGAAAAAATCCGTTCATCATGTCCGGGGTTGTGAATATGTAGGAGACCTGCAGTCTATCGAGAACATCGTCAATCAAATTCATCGGAAAATTGTCTTTCCTAATTTTTTGATTAAGTCGTCGGTAATCGCAACATCCGGATCCGTCCTTTTTTGCAACAAGCACTACTGGTGATGCGTACTCAGAGCAGCTTGGTACAACAATTCCTTCTGCAAGCTATTCTTGCACTTGCATTTCTTTAAAACACCTATTATCATAGGAAGTGCGTCTTGGGCGTTGATAAACAGGAACGTCATCTTCCAATATGATTTTCATGCTCACGGGAGACTCGATCAATTTCACTGGCTTGTACTCTTTAACCAGCTGCTGTACCCTGATCTCTTGCTTCTTGTCCAGGTGGGACAAGTCAATTTTGTCTAAAACAGACGTTTCCTCTACGATCTCCTTGACACTCATTGCATTAAATGTTGATGCAAACTCTCTCTCTTTTGCCCTGAACTCAACTCCGTTCGAGCTGAACATTAGGTCGACGGATTGCAGCACATCGTTTCCCACAATCGCGGCGTACTCTAACTCATGCTGCTTGGCTACGTGAAAAGTAACTGCAACGCATACGCCATCCGCCTCAAGATTGACTTCGAAAGATCCAATCGTAACCAGCTCTCCCTTACCAATACCTCTCAGATGCTTTACTTCAGGTTTAAGCTTCAGGCCACCAAAACTTCTGAAAATGTCCTCTCTCATCAAACACAAGTCGCATCCCGAATCGATCATCGCTATGAAAGTCACACCCTCAGCTACTAGCTTTTTGTAGATCAGTCCCTTTGTGGCTTTAACTTCGAGAACATTAGCCGTCTCCCTCTTGACTGGCATCTGTGTTTTCTTCTTACAGTTATAACAAACGACTTCACCTTTGCAATCCCTAGAAATGTGGCCCTCAATGTTGCACTTAAAGCATTTTCTCTGGAAATTACTCTGAGTCTGTTTTCCTGACACCTCCTTATTATAATATTCCTTACTATGACTTTCCTTACTAAAACTTTCCTTATTATTTCCCTTTCCCTTCATCTTCTCGTAAATGGAAATTTTGTCGTTCAGCTCCTTTATTGATTTTGCGCGATACAATCCTGAATTGTTCATCTTGCCATCTGGTATTCCATCTACGAAATACGATACTAAACTTTCCTCGTCAAGTTGAATCGTTTTGCTTTGCTAATCTCCATCAAACTGTATAGGTACTCGATGCATGTTTCTTTTGGCTGCTTCTGTCTTTGTCGCAAAATCATATGTACCTCCGCCGAGCAGAGCTTTTTGCCAAATTCTTCCTTTAGTGAATTTTTTAGCTCGACCCAACCCTTTAGTCCTGTTGTACTTTTGATGTAAAGCTTGGCTGCTCCTGTCAAAAGTTGTTGGGCATAAATAAATCTTTGTAAATTATCCCAGCCCACCGTAAGAGCAACATCGTCAAATTCAGATAGCCAGTGGTTGGCGTCTTCTGTTTTGGAGCCCAAAAACGATGAAAGACTGTCTTGAACATCGCGTAAGGTAAGCCTTGAGCTTACTGCTGGAGTCGTTCTTGATAAATGAAAGAACCACTAACGCTTGCATCATCCTCATCCGCATCTCCACCCACATCCAAATTATAATGATCGAACAACCGATCCTGCAAAGCACTCTTTCTCCCATTCGTATTCAAGCCCAATTCGACTAACTTGGCCCTCAACAAAGCCACAGTCATGTCGAGAATCGTTCTGGCATCCATTGTAATGCGTCTAATCCGTTTACAACTGGTTTTACAATTTGATATTAAGGTTTTTTTGAGCAAAATATTTCCAACTGCTTCCCTTTACGCCAACTGCTTGAGTTGCACTTCCCTTCGTTGTTGGATCTTGCTTGGATCTTTCGATTCACTTTTGCTACTGCCTTCGCCTCTTTGTTGCCTTCGCCTTCTTTGTCTCCGCCTTCGTTGCCTTCGCCTTCTTTGTTTCCGCCGTCGTTACTTTCGCCTTAGTTACTTTCGCCTTCTTTGTTTCCGCCTTCGTTACTTCCGCCGTCGTTACTTCCTCTGCAAAATTCTTCGTCTCTTTTGCAAAGTTTTCCTCTCTTCTTTCCGCCTGTGCTGCTGCCTTCGCGAGCCGCTGCTCTTCTTCGTCGTTTTCCTGATTTAGTGGTTCTTGCATCTTCGTAGCAAAGATCACTTCTTTGTTTTTCTGCTCACAGGTAATTTCTTCGTTGTCACCTGTGGTCACGTCGTCGTAAAATTTTTTTTAGTTACTCCAATAAAATTGTCGTCGAAATTGTTTCACTCTTTGCTGTCGCTGCTCCTCTATTTTCCGTCTCTGCTCCTCTCCTTGCCGTCGCTGCTCCTCTTCTTGCCGTCTCTGCTTCTCTTCTTGCCGTCGCTGCTCCTCTCCTTCCCGTCGCTGCTCCTCTCTACGTCAATTCGCTGTGCACCAGCGTTTCTGCATCCATCGATCGGTGAATTTGCCTCTTCCCACACACACACAGGAGGAAAACAAAATGGTGTGGTTTTTAGAAAAAATGCTGAAAAAAGCCCTCGTTTTTTTTGGCAATTACACTCTGTTTCTGTGTTAACGCACAATTGTTCTAAATATTTTGGAATTTTCCCGGACGAGCCCCCAATAATTTGTAGGGCAATTACAAGTTAATTATTTTATTTATTTCGGGTAAAGTTCACAAGTTATGATTTAAGATTATTTAATTAAACACAGAGATTTATAACTTCGACTTTCGCATTCAATGGAGATCATACGTCTTTCTCGGCCAAATTCTCACAGCGACTGACTTCTACGTGCAACTTTGAATGCATGGGTACAATGAGAAAAAGTGTGATGACTAAAGTTATCTTATTCTAAAGCGGGATGGAGGGATATGCCAAATTGGCTGATCCAATAACGCCTTATATGGTGAAATAGCAACCAGTGTGTCTCTATTCTGAAATTATCTGGTCTGCTAAATACCCCGCTACACCCCTATCCCACAATTATGTGGTCTGTGGCTCCAGAATCAAGGATAAAACCGAACTTATCCTGTACCAAGTTATTTGCTTTTAGCATGAACGCGAAACCACAGTGTAGCGACGTTGCGACTTGAGCTTGCTTATTTTCTTTATTTTTTTCATTTATTATCTTTTAATAATAACAAGTGAGAAAGCTACAGTCGAGTGTGACCGACTGTGAGATGCCCGGTACCCAAAGTATTGTGAGTGAAATTAAATAGCACACGGACATGGAGAAAACAAAATGTTGAGAAATGAAGACAAATGTTGCTAAAAACATGTTGAGTAACGTTCAAAAAAGACAAATTCTGCAGCTGTACGCAGCTGCATTACGAATTAATACTGCGCCCGAAAGCACGCAACACTATTTTTCGCTACTGCCGTTGTGGCTCAGGAGAAGAGAAGAAGCACATACAAACTTTATTGTTTAATAACTTCCATGTTTATTATCCGATTTTACTCAAATTTTCAGAAAACGTCCGCACATGCCAACTTATTTTAAAACAAATTTTAAAACAAACTTGATCTGCGTGCAACAGATTCCAATGTTGTCACCAAATTTGGTAACTTCAGCTCTTATAGTCTTTGAGATCTGTTGTTTCACACGGACGGACGGCCGGACGGACGGACAGACGGACAGACGGACAGACGGACAGACGGCTGGTGATGCTGATCAAGAATATATATACTTTATGGGGTCGGAGATGCCTCCTTCTGCCTGTTACATACATTCTCGATTGGCAACTTATAATACCCTTGTACCCTATGGGTACCGGGTATAAAAACAATCCTTATTTATGTGTCCCTCTCTACCACAGTGATGACATCTAAAGTTCAGTTTCTGTTTTCCCTTAAATACTTTTGATGGTCTGGCAACCCTATTTCGGAAGGAGTTATTGTTGTTGTTGTTATTATTATAATTTTTTTGTTGTTGTTGCTATTGTTATTTGGAACACACACCTTCATCACTTTTCGACTTGTATCATTACTGTCACTTCTTAATTTTATTTCATGATCTAACAATCTATTCTTCACGAACGCTACCGTTAAATTATCTTCTGACAATGTTTCTATGGCTGTTATTACTCCATTGTACGAAGAGGGTAAAGTCAGCAACAAATGCGAAACCTTGTCCATCTCGTAAATCTTTGCAGTAAAATGGCTCAATAGTGGCATCTCGCTCTTCAATTTAAGTGAAAGAAGCCGTTCGCGAGCTGCCAACTGCGAGGCCAAACTTTTCCGCTAGTAGATGGCGTCCAAATTCTCGAGAATCTGGCGCGCCGAGATGTCGCTGGATGCGAAATTGAGAAACGAATCACTCAAGTATTCTATTAACGTGCTTTTTGCACACCTCTCTACTTTTTTCCAATTTTCATCCACTTTTCCAGGCACATCTTGATCAATAACTTTTATCCCATCTAATTCTGAAAACAAAGCCCTAATTCTGAATTTCCACACGGAATATTTTTCGCCGTCAAACGGCTTTAAATTGCGCTTTGCCTTATCCATTGAATTCTAGCGCACACACACACAAATTGTTTCAGTGTATGCGAGGGACGCGCCACGTGGCAGCACTGCACTTTTTATTCTTCAGTCACTATTTCACAAGTTTTACTTATCTGTTTCCTATGCGTAGACCTGGGCCTATAACCTATTGGAGATTGACTAAACCAATCAGGACTCAGCAACTCCCAACAGACATTAAAACAGAACACTTGGGTTTTATATTCCAGTTGATAGTTTATGTTTTAATTTATTTTTTTTTGGTTTAAACCATCCGAGAGATGGTTGATTTTTGGTCGCAACTGGGATGTTGCATTAACCAGATACTGGTGTTACGAGAGCAGGTTTTTCACTTGCTCAAGGTTTTTAGACTGATCTCTTAGAAAGCTTTTTGTCCTTTCGAAAGCTTATTAACTTTCATCAGATATAATGTGTATATCCAGAACCACTGGTGCTTTTTAGCTCTTGAAAAGGACCGCCCGTCCAATTCAGTACATTGTTGCAGTTTTATAGTCGTTGTTTATTTTTTAACTTTGTCTATTTCTTTTTGTACAAAGATTGATTTTTTTACTTATTTGTGTTGTACTTTATATTTTTTCTGCTTTGTGGTAGTTTTTTTTTTCATATAACATATTTTATTTATTTATTTTTTTTTATGTGTAAGGATTAGAAAAAGAGAAGAAAAAGAGAATAGGTTAGAGAGGAGCATAAAATGGTTTAAAGACTTTCGGTGGTAGAGTTCATACGTGGGTTTGTGGCATTTAAAAAAATGAAAAAAATTAAAAGGATATTTGTTTAGATTTAGTTAAAAAACTGTGTGTTTCTGGGTGCCGACCCCTGATTTATTGCCCCTAGCCAATCACATTTTTTTTTTTTGTATTTTTCTTTTTTAACGATATTACATGCTAGCTTAATCCCGACTAGCTCCGCCCCCACCGATGTTAATCGTACTTCTAATTTGTACATGTGTGCTTTGCAACTCGGCATTTCATAAATTCCTAAACCACTGCCATTTGATGTGATGGATGCATCTGTGGAGATTATATTCCACCCTTCTATTCTATACTTTCCTAAAATTTCGGAAAACCTAGCCCTTATCTCTTAGTCAGCATATTCATTTTTCTTGTCTTTCAAAAATTTGTCCCTTATGCTATTTTTTTTGCTGGCTATGAAGTTGTAGCAAATATTAGTATTCCTGAAAAAGTAACTGAATTCCTTTAAAGTAATAGTATAGCTTTAGTTGGCTTCCGTCTTAAGCAATTCTTCAAAGAAATCGGCGTTAAAAGTTTTGATTTTAAAAAGGTCTTTAGCAGTAAGTCATTTCGCCCTTAAAACCGGTGGCATGACTCCTGCTAAGGCAAAGATTTCGTGTTTACTCGTGTCAGGAGGTACACCTACACATCTTCTTAGAACCCCAGCCTGCGCTATGTCCATGTCTTTTGCCTCCCCTATTCCCATATCTGCGAACGTTGTCATGACATACCCTTGTTTCGACCTTACAAACGACTACAAACGACTTAAAAATATTTGAGCTTACTCTAGGTTTTAGTCCAGACTTAATTGTTGTGGCTAGCTGTACTATTTTACTGCTTTGCTTGGAGAATTTTTTGATTTCTTTCATTGATAACTCTTCCTAGGAAGGTTATGCTTTTACTACTTTATTTTCAACTTTTAAACCTATCAATTTCTTTTTTCCTCTACCCATATTCATTATTGCCGATTTGCTCGGGTTATGTTTCAATTTATAGCTCTTCTCGTCCCACACGCACGCAGCGTGACCGTTTATGGTATTTTTTACAATGTAAAAAACGCTCTAGCTGTCTATAAATGCGTTATTTTGTCCCAAATTTAACTTTATTTAGTTCGGCACCATGCTAGTGATACAATTAAATAAAATTCTGAACAAAATAGTTCATTTATGGACAGCGAGAGCGATTTTTATATTGTAAAAAATACCATAAACGGTCGCCCTGCACGCACGTCACAGTCAAAAGTCAAAAGCAACGAGAAAGAAAGCTAACTTCGGTAAACCGAAGTTTATATACCCTTGCAGTCAGCAGTTGGATCATTGAAAATCGATCCATTTTGGTAATGTAAAAAAAAATGTCAAATTATGTAAATTTTGTAAATTTTACATTTTACATGTAGAATTTTACATTTTCATATAAATCGACCGATCCCTTCTATGGCAGCTATATGATATAGTTGTCCGATCTTAATGAAACTAAAACCGTAATTCTAGAACTATGAAAAATGACTGTATCTCGAAATTTATAGAAATTCGTTGAAAAACAGAGAAATTAAAAATTTTTGTACATTAATTTCGCCATCATTCCTATGGCAGCTATAGGATATAGTGGTCCAATTTCGACCGTTCCGACATATATACTGCGTGCTAAAGAAATAAGACTATGCCGAATATTTCAGCCCGATAGCTCAAAAACTGAGAGACTAGCTCGCGTAGAAACCGACAGACAGACGGACAGACAGACAGACGGACTAGGCTAGATCGACTCGGCTGGTGATGCTGATCAAGAATATATATACTTTATGGGGTCGGAGATGCCTCCTTCACTGCGTTGCAAATATCATGGCAAAATTATAATACCCTCTGCAAGGGTATAAAAAGAAAGAGGGAACTTAAGTGTGACCATGATCTATACAAATTAGGGATGTGAAAAATATATATAAATATCAATATATCAATATTTTTTAAAAATATATAAAAACAAAAATATATATATAAAAATATATATATCGTGATATTTTATGAACCTGATATATCGAATATCTATATATTTCAGGGATATATTTTTGATATTTCCTTATTGGCCACACTAATCTGAAAATCTGTGAACAAAGGAACATAAGCGCTCGGCAGTTGTTCAATGTCTTTGTGTCTGTATATTTTTTATGTATGCATTAAAAAACATGAAAAAATAAATATTTGTTCTAAATTATATATTTTGTATATTAGCGAATACATATGTAGCTTACTTTAGAGTGCGTGTAATGCATTTAACATTGATCGATATAAGTGGAGATCACTTACAACCGATTGGGACTAGGCAGACACGTTTCTTGTTTTGCTCATACCAATCATTTGGTAGTCGATGATGTCGTAAGACATTGAGTCCTTCTTCAACGTATTAAACAAGGTGAAAATAATTGTAGTTCATTTTAAGCACAGCCCAGTAGCAATGGACATGCTGAGTAAGTTACAGGAAGATGAAGGAATAGCAGATGGTCGGATTAAAACACTCGTGCAAAGTGTTGATGCCAGTTGGAATTCGTGTCTCGACATGCTAATTTCCTTTTTAAATCTTTCAAATAAAGTGGCAATTGTCCTAATAAATCGATCAAAAAATAAGCGGTGAAAAGTATGTTACCGTGAGCATGGTAATCCCATTAATATCACTTTTGGTAGAAAAAGTTCGCAACTTTAAAAAAGAATCGGCTGAAGACATTTTAACCAGAGCTACTCTGCTAAAAGTATCAGGAGACCGTTTTAAGTCGTTGCAAAACAACAAAATACTGGCCAAGTCATCGTTGTTGGACCCACGCACAGTGGTCGATATGGTCAATCTAGCGTCATTTAATTCAAATTTCAAAGTTTCGATTGTCGATAAATTAATTTATTTTATAAAAGACTATAATCCCCTGTTTTGGGGCATATTTAGTATTTTTCGTTTTTATCGATAGTTTCACAGCTGTGAGCTTATAAACATACTATATGCGCACCATACTGGTACGTGCAACTTTCCGCCATTTTTCGATGCTTGGTAAAACGCTTGTATAATTAAAAACAAAAGGAAAAAGGAAGAAATCTGTTTTGAACAGAAGATATAGGTATGTATATTTACTTAATACTGTGTTTGTGACCTGTTCTTAAATGTTCTAATCTGAATTCAAAGTTGAATTTACTAATACTGAATGTCTTTCTTATTAAGCTGACCTAAACTTTGATGGGTGTGAAGTAGACTCATCCATCGTCATCCAATCTAATTTTCCTTTAATTCGTTAATATATATCGTTGTCCTCGTCCTGTGTCAAAATGGTGTGCAACTTCGAGCAACCTTACAGAAAAATTCCTTTTAGGTCCAATGTCGGTGATCAAACGTGAACTTTTCTTGGTCTGGTACAATGAAAAGATACCTCTTCGCAAAGTATCGGCGGTGGAAGGATATGTTTTAGCAAACTTTTAGATAAAAATTTGTATGAAGACTATGAACTTAAGGAAGTTTATATCAAACTGAGCAATTTTATCTCACACTTGGCGGATAGATGGAAGAAAAGTCATCGTATATTGAGGAAATTCGAGGAAACTCACAAACAGTGGCTGGATGGTTCTCTTATTTTAATAGATCCTACAACTAAAGCTGGACGACCAGAAAAGCGGTTTGTTGATTGTTCACAAAAACAAAACAAATGAAAATAACTGGAATGCTTCAACACGCAACATGCGATGAACTTATGGTAGCGACTAGTTCAAGCCTTTACAAGGCTGGTAAACGAAGCGAATCCACAGTTGTTTCAATGATGCAATCAACAGCTGGAATAGCAAGAAAAATGAAGAAATGTGACTCTACGGATGTATTGCTTCCCATTCAATACACACCAGATGAAGCATTGGTTTTGTATATTGATGGCAAATTTACAAAGCATTCATATAAATTGATGCAAGCAGGAGCAAAGGTGAAGAATGCCAATATATATCCACCATATGAAGCTATTCTAGCAGCTAAAAAAGGTGCTACCCCAGCGAAATTGTGGTATCAGAGTCAGTTGCTGAAATAAGTTTACAAAGTATGGTAGATCACACAGTTTCTAGAATTTTTGAATCACAACCAGATGCATTTCACAAAACTTCGTTACTTTGCGATGAAAAATTACTGTTATCTACAAATGGGGCTGCGATGGAAGTAGCGGTCACTCTAATTGTCGTCAAAGCTTAGGGATTGTGAAAACAGACTGACAGATGAATATTTGTTTGCAGTTTGTTTAGTGCCTTTACAAATAAAGCTCGGCTCTACTGTGATTTGGAAAATCTAAAACCATCTTCAACCCGCTACTGTAGACCCATTAAAATAATTTGCCAAAAAGAAACCACAGATTTGGTTCGTATTGAAGTAGAAAACATTGAAAAGCAAATTCTGAATATCATTCCAACAGATATAGGAAAATTTAAACTATATCATGATTTTCACATGACAATGATTGATGGTAAAGTTTTCAACGTTGTTGCAGAATCGTCTTCACAAATATGTGGTATCTGTAAAGCTTCACCAAAGGTAATGAACGACTTAAAGTTACTCCAGACATTACAACCTCGGGAGAATTTATACCGATTTGGTTTGTCGACCTTGCATGCATGGATTCGTTGTTTTGAGTGCATCTTACACATCGCTTATAGATTACCAATAAAAAATGGCAAGTTAGAGAAGCAGATAAAGATATAGTTCATCAAACAAAACGCAAAATTCAAGAAAATCTAAGAATTCATATGTCACTGTTGGCCGACATTCCTACAGCAACCTCCGGAAATACTAACAGTGGCAATACAGCCAGACGTTTTTTCAACAACCACGATTGGCGTCTGAACTGACTGGAGTAAACGAGAAGCTAATTTGCAGACTTAGCACAATTCTTCGTGCCTTGGCTTGTGGATATCAAATCGATACTAATATCTTTCGACAATATGCTTTCGATACCGCAAAGCTTTTGTAGATGAGTATCCATGGTTTTACATGCCATGCTCTATACATAAAATTTTAATTCATAGAGCTGACATTATTGAAGTTGTGCCGCTTCCTATAGGACAAATGTCAGAAGAAGCATTGGAAGCAAGGAACAAAGACTGTCGCAATATCCGTGAGCACCACACAAGGAAGAACTCGAGAAGGAACACCATGGAGGACTTGATCCATGCACTTCTATGTTCATCCGACCCTTTAATAACCAATTTACAAAAACAAATTCAATTCCAAAACAAAAATATATATTTAGATAAATATGTAATCGAGCTACTTTGCAAAGAAAATTTAGATAATATTTGTGAAGACTCTGACGACAATAATTCAGATGGGGAATAAAAATATTTGTTTTGTTTTCATATAGTTATTCTTTAAAATGTTTCTTACGTTATAAAAAAAAAATGAATAAAATCGAACAAGTATTTCAGAAGTTATTAATTAAATGCTGCTAGATGAGCGATATCGACCACTGTGCCACGTTTGAAAAACAATACCTCTCGCCCCTTTCCGCTGGTGAAGCCGTTAAGGATATTATTTTAGAACTTTCTCAAAACGTCGGTAAAAATTTGGGGTTTTAGACGAAAGAAATGTGTTTAATCAAAATAATATCAAAAATACTCGATATATCACAATTTTTTCTTAAGTCGAAAGTACTATCGTAACTTTGATTTCACCTCGTTAGAAGTGTTTTTGTTTGATGTATCATATACCTATTATATTAAATTCAAATTAGTAATAAATTTTTTTTTAAGTTTTTGAAATTTTTTTTTAAAAATGGTTTTAGGGGCTTGATAGTTACTCAGAGCCATATAGCCCTTTAGATTGCTTAACTTTTGCTATAGATGTGCTAGAGATATTTTTCATTAAAGCAAAGATCCCATGTACGTATATTATAAAATATAATCGTCGGCTATGCAGTGAATTTGAATGATTTGTGTAGACCCAATTATAACATATGCAAATGTATTCGACACTTGTTTTTGACGGACGTGCTCTCACCGCTCTTCCTATTTTTCTCAGTTTTCTTTGCGAAAAACGTATAGACCAACTTGAATTTATAACATTGTGCCGGTGGTATTACGAACGTGTGAAATCTATCAAATCTGTGGGGCTTAAGCCTAATGATTCTGTGGTTTTATTAAACAACTTTATTTACACCAACACCTTTGTTGTTGGTGTTGTTTTCCTGAACTGGCTCTTCGTTCTCCTCTCTCTTGTTCCAGAGACATCCACCTGCCTACTCTTTTTTTTTTTTTGAAGTGAAACTTTTTTAGGCGCGTCATGGATTTGGGGAGTAAACCCGATTTTGGTGCAAGCGAGCGAGCGATATGTAGGTGCCGATGAGTTGATGCTGTTGCTGCCGCTGCTTCTTCTAGCCTGCTCGCTCGCTTCTCATTGTGTAGTAATTGTCGCAGATTAAAATTATGACTTTTTATTATTAGCTGTGCCTGTGCGAGCGTCGGCCTGTTTTATTATACCCGGTACCCATAGGGTACAAGGGTATTATAACCCTTTCGACCCCAATTTTTTTTCCCGTAGAATTAAAATTTTTGTTTTTATTCTATTCGTTTTTTATTGGTCTGGGAAGTATTTGAGCAAAAATTTCAAGGCCCACTAGTTTTTGCGCTACCGGAAGTTGCCTGTGAGCAACGTTGGGCCGTGGTGGTAAACTAAAAGAAAAATCTTTAGGTGACAGTTAATTTCATTTATTTTAAAAATTTATGTATGGTAACTTATAAAACAGTTTTTATTGTTGTTGCAGCAAAGGTGGACTTTACATTTATTGCATTTCGACATTGGAGTACCTGTCTTGCACACTCTGCAACGTCCTTTTTCAGCAAATACTACCCAATGTTCCAATTTATCGTAACGCAGAGAAGTTGTAGGATCGGGCTGAAACCTATATTTTTTGGATGATGGAGACCCCAAGGATATGACTGAGCTTTCTCTTTGTGCATTTGATGGCCGACCTCTCTTTTTTTCGAACAAAGTAGAGTTAGTACATTGTAGCAGCTCATGAGCAACTTCCATTTGAAATTTTATAAGCGGCATATACTTTTGGTTCGGGTTTATCATTTGAAAATCTTTCTGTACAGTAGCCATGCATTTGTCATTGATGTTCCCAAGCACCAATAAAAAATTCTCATGTACCACTTTCTGGAACGGTGGTTGACTCTGTACAACTCCATGAGCATGTCCGCTAAATCGACTCCTCCCATACCCTTATTATACGAAGCTACAATAGCAGGTCTTGCTACATCAATCTAAGCTTTTTGGACTCCATCGTTTGCATATCCCAACTGGTTGATGGTCTTCACACGAAGAGAGAAGTTGAACTGACTTATTGTCAAACCATTTTACACATGCAAGATTTTCGTTAACCTCATATTTTGTATCAAAAGATCCTCTTCCACGTTTTTTCAATTCTGCATCTGAAAGAAGTTGGCAATTGCTTATGCGATTTTTGCGGATTGTTCTAGTTGCAAATATTCCCATTTCCTTCAATGCAATCAAAAGACTAACTGACGTAAACCAATTGTCAAAATAAAGCTTGAAAGGTTTGCCTTCGGGAAGCCCTTTTGCTAAATATAATACAATATCCGATGATATTCATAATCCAAAACAAGGGCAGGTGCCTTCACCAACATACAGCGTAATGTTGTAAACTAATCCAGATGTTCCAGCACGAGTAAACATTTTCAGACCCCATTTGTGAGGCTTAGCTGGATTGTATTGCTTATATAACGATTGACCTGGAAACAAAATTTAAATAGAAGATATATTTTCTAAAACAATTTAATTTTGAATACCTTTGTACGCAATGATTTGCTCATCAACGCTTTGATGCTCTTCTTGGGGTAGTTTACCGAAACTTTCTTTGAGAAGGTCTAGTAAAGGGCGTATCTTGTACAGCTTATCACAATTGCCATCTCCTTTTTTGGATTGTTTAGTGTTATCGTTGAAATGTAAACATTGTTTGATTTTTTCAAATCTTCCTCGTGGCATTGAATCTGATATAGCAGTAAGCTTTAACTCTTTTGACCAAGCCATTTTCACTTGCGGAACTTTTATTACTCCCAAGTATAACAAAATTCCAATATATCGCTTGATAAGATCTCCGGTGCATTGAAGCTCTATGCCGTGCTCTTGCAACCCATACAAATTCGTTTGATTTGTTATCAAGTCAATTACTTTGACATCAAAAAAGGTGCAGAAATATTCTACAGGTATCATCACGCTACCGACTTGGAGTTTATCGTCTGCTTTCCAAATACTTTTTGGAGCTTTAAATGGCCTTATTCTCCATTTTAATGTCTTGGGATCAACTTTTTCAAAGCAACTCTCAGCCACAGCACTAGGTTCCTGGTTACATTGTTTATTGATAAAGTCGTCAATATATTCAATCTCTATTGATTCTCCTTTGTCCACGATATCTTTTAAATTCTTCTCCAGCACTGCAGAGATATCTTCCATTTCATCACCACTTTCTTCGTCCCAATCGAAGTTAATAATCCTCTCAATGTAATCATTTGATAGACCTTTCTCTTTCGGTCTCATAGTATGGTGTATATATATTGTGTATTGCAATCACCCAAAGATGCCCACAAGCAACTTTACAACTTTGAAAATTCGTCACCTCGAAATTATTGAAAATTAATTAAATTAAATTTTAGCAAAGTTTTGCTTATTTATTGATTAACAATATTTCATGTATACTTTTAGCCTTTTTATATATATTTTATGAGTAAATCAGTCACTTTAAATATTGTTCAAAATTTCACAACAATTTTTTTTTTACGACGCACGTCTAGTCTGTTGAAAACAATTTCGTCAAATGATGCGCAAATTCGATTTTTTTTATCACATTATGAGTAAACACATGCAAGCACCGTTATGTCGAAGAAAGAGCAGACAATAATAGAAGAAACGATTACCGTTAGCCGTTAAACATTTGAAATTGCTCACAGGCAACGCTGGGGTCGAAAGGGATAAGTTAGTGCCAACCGAGAATGTATGTAACAGGCAGAAGGAGAAGTCTCCGACCGTATAAAGTATATATATTCTTGATCAGCATCACCAGCCGAGTCGATTTAGCCATGTCCGTCTGTCCGTCCGTGTGAAACAACAGATCTCAGAGACTATAAGAGCTAGAGTTACCAAATTTGGTGACAACATTGGAATCTGTTGCACGCAGATCAAGTTTGTTTTAAAATTTGGCCACGCCCACTTCCGCCCCCGAAAAAAATAAAAAACGGTATATAAGCTATAGGCGTGATTTTCGACATAAAGTAAATAAATATACTTAATAAGTAGGCGATTGCGGACGTGCTCTGCAAATTTGAGTAAAATCGGATGATAAACATGAAAGTTATTAAACAATTAATGCTTTCATGCTCTCTCGCTCTATCGCACTGCTTAGGAATAATTTCGCGTGTCTGAGCACTTAGCTTTTTGGGTGGCAGTAGCGAAAAAAGTTGTTGGGTGCTTTTGAGCGCAGTATTAATTTGAATGCAGCTGCGTACAGATGCAGAATAAGTCTTTTTTGAACGTTGCTCAATCTGTTTTTAGTAACATTTGACTTTATTTGTCAACTTTTTGTTTTTTCCATGTCCGTGTGCTATTTAATTTCACGGGCAATACTTTGGGTACCGGGTATCTCACAGTCGGTCACTCGACTGTAGCTTTCTCACTTGTTTTTTTTGCATTTCTTCCTTTTTCCTTTGTTATTATACCCGGAGAACAACTAGAAAAAAATTTTAGAATAAAAATACAAAAAAGAAAATATTTTGGTTTTGTGTGGGATGGAGCTGCTGCTGCTTAGACAACTGGGCCATTGCATATGTTACGTATGAAGCGCCATTTTCATATTAAGTATGCTTTGACAACTGTTAACCTAATTTTGGCAGACCTGAAACAAAATTGACAGAGATTGTCACATCTAATAGCTTCTACATTTTCTTAATAAAAAGATGATTTTTATTGTAATAGAGATGTGTGTGTGAAAGAGAAAAGAGATCGACTGTTGACCAAAAATATTGCGCCAAACTACAGAAAAGAACACGCGTGACCAAGAAATGACAAAAAATAACCAAATTCACTTTTCATAACCCAACTTTGCCGAACTAATATAAAATGTGTTAATTGAAGTGCAGAAAAAATGAATAAGAATCTAAAATAAAAATGTAAAAAAATTCTTTGGCATGAGTGGGATTAGAACTCAGAACTTTTTGCATAAAAATACGCTGGCCCATCGCTTAGACGCCTGGGCTACGCTCCTCGTTGCACAATAGACAGCGATTGTTACTTCTAAAAGCTTCCACACTTTTTCAATAAGAAGGCAATTTGTTTATTGTAATAGAGACGCACAAAAGCCAGTGTGTGTGAAAGAGAAAAAAGGTTGACTGTTGACCAAAAAAATTGCGCAAAAGTACAGAAAAGAACGAGCGTGACCAAGAAATGACAAAGAATAACAAAATTCACTTTCATAACCATCTTTGCCGAACCCGTATAAAATGTATTAATTGAATAAAGAGCATGAATAAGAATCTAAAATAAAAATGTAAAAAAATTCTTTGGCATGAGTGGGATTAGAACTTAGAACTTTCTTGCATAAAAAACGCTGGCCCATCGCTCAGACGCCTCATTACGCAATAGACAGCGATTGTTACTTCTAATAGCTTCCACACTTTTCAATAAGAAGTCGATTTGTTTATTGTAATACAGATGCACAAAACAAGTGTGTGTAAGGAGATGAGATCGCACTGCATTCTCTAAGCACGCGCCAAATTTTTCATTCGTTGACCGCGGTCGAGGAAGTGTTGGTGCGTCGTCGTTTTCGAATATTTTAGCTTATTTTATTAGTTAAACGTAATTTTCATTACGAATAGCGTTAATAAACTATAGCTCTTGTTCGGTTCAGTGTTTGTGCGGGAAAGTGAATGTGATTTGTCCGTGCTGCAGGAGTTATTAATTGTAATTGTTTGTAGGTTGTAAGTAGCTGCGTGCATGTGTGTATGAGTGCGGGCGCGTTCTAGAAGAATAAATAATTTTAAAGTTTTATGTTGTACGAGTGTGTATGTGTGGGTTTGTAAAGGGTTTGTTTACTAGGAGAGTGTGTGTTTGGCTGGAATTGGTAGATTAGCTTAGTATTATTTTTTGTTGTTGTTCGTGCAGATCACGAGCAGCCGGTACGGCAATTTTGTATTAAATTATTTAAATAAATTTTTGAGCAGACGGGAAATAAATGCTTCTGGACGCCTTGGTTTTCAAATTGAGAGTGTTCCTTCCAATTTATTCAAGCTCTTCTAGAGCCATTACTCGAGTTTACAATGCAAATAGTGGTTCTCGCGAGTGCAAGAGAGCGAAAGCTTTATCTTAATTCAAGAGCGCAGGTTAAACTTCAAGAGACCTTAGGTTCTAATTATTACATTGCTTAACAAAAGTATGTGGCCACCGAATTGACCGAACATCGGCCGCGTTGACAGCATGAACATATGCTTCAATTAATAGGAATAGGTGCAAGGCGGTGAATCGAGCGTTTATATAAGCCCGATTTGGTTTTGACTACAGCCACGCGAACCTTCCCATCATGTCCTAGAACGACCTCTACGACTACGCCTATTATCCATAGCTGGGGAACGTTGTCTTCGTGGATTGCCACCACTGTTCCGATCTGAATATTCTCCACGGCTTTGGTCCATTTCCCTCGCTGCTGCAGGCTTAGAAGATAATCCCTCGACCAGTCGCTCCAAAATCGCTGTTTGATCGCTGAGACGATCTGCCATCTCTGCAAGTACGTAAGGTTGCCGTCTGCCCTTGGCTGCGTGGATGCGGGCGGCAGCGTTGCTAGCGTTGTGCCTACTAGTAGATGCGCCGGCGTGACAACCTCTCCCTTGTTGGGACTGCCACTGTCCACGATGAGCGGCCTCGAATTCAGGACGGCTTCTACCTCCACGATGACGGTATGCAGCTCGTCCTCCTTCAGAATAGCGCTGCCCATAGCCTTGAGCCGACTTTACGGCCGCCTCCCAAAGGCCGCCTATGTGTGGCGCTCTGGGAGGGATGAATTCGATGGTAAATCGGTGGGCCGCAGCATACGACATGATGCTCTGGTCGTTGGTTTCGCCAGGTTCCAAGAGCTCCTTCAGGATTCGAGCAGCTCCACAAAATTTGTGGCGTTGTCGCAATATAGTTTGACAACAGGACCACGACGACCCACAAACCTAGATAAGCATAAAATAAATGTATTGACGTCAAATCTTTACGATTTCCAAATGTACAGCCTTTGATGCAAAGCAGACAAACACTGCTATGTACATCTTTATTGGCTGCTTTCCACGAACTTCAAGGGATACTTTAACTGGCCCAAAGAGATCCACCCCGCTTATTTCAAAGGGTCTATTTCCATGTAATCGATCTCTTGGTAAATTACCCATGATCTGCGATAGGAGTTTTGGTTTATAGTGAAAACAATGAACGCACTGCCGTACAATGGCACTGCACTCACGACGCGTTTATTAGCCAAATCACTTGTCTGAGAAGCCCAACCAACGACCGTGGCCCTGCATGACAGTTAGTTCTATGTAAGTGTCTCAAATATAGGGTCACAAATTTGCAATTTTTTGGCATTAACAAGGGGAACTTAGCATTGTGAGCTATGGGGGCATGTAGAAGACGGCCACCTACTCGCAACAAAGAGTATGAAAAAGTGCCAAACCGTTCAACGGATATAAAAGGATTTAACTTTTGAATTCCAGCACGCATACTAGCAGATTTCTTCAGCTTTTCAATCTCTTTTACAAAAGCAGCATTTTGAACAGCTTCAACTACCCTAAGAAATGCAGTTCCGAGCTCGTCTGCTGACGGACAAATTGAATTAAAAGTTATATTTTTTCTTTCGGTTAATAAATCGATACACATAAGCCACAATGCGAACTACTTTCAGGTACGACGATGACCTTTCTACGATATTTAAAATTGGGTCTAGTTCAACATCGGCCGCGATGAGAGCAACGCATGATTTTTGTTTCTAGTGCTGCGTTTGCTTCTGATAGCTGAAAATGCGAATTTCTTGGCCAGTACTCGTCTTCCTTCTGCAAAACCAGGGCCATTGAACCAAAATGAGGTATTTAGCTCATCAACAGAGCATCCTCGCGAAACTAAATCCGCAGGGTTTTCCTTGGTTGGTACATGCCGCCAAACAGCTGATGAAACAATGTCTTGAATATCAGCGATTCGATTGGAAACAAATGTAGCAAGCTGAGATGGGTGCGTTTGAATCCAGTGAAGAACTACTTCCGAATCGGACCAAAGAATAACACTCTCGACAGGAAAGTTAATGATGCTGCGAACTTCTTCCCACAGCTTTGCCAACAAATGCGCTGCACATAGCTCTAGCCTGGGAATCGTTTTTGTTTTAAAGGGCAACCCTAGATTTAGCTGTTAGCAATTGTACAGACACACCACTTGGCTCAACCACTGAACATACAGGCAGCACCCATAGGCCCGTATAGAAGCATCAGCGAACCCATGAATTTGACACAATGCTTGTTTGCTTGTGCCAACAAATCTGGAATAACCAATTTCTTTAAGAGCGCATAATCATTTTTACTATGTTCCACCTTTTTCAAAGTCTTGGGGCACAGGGTCATCCCAGCTCAGACTCAAAAGCCAAGCCTCTTGCTGAAATATTTTCGATCTGGTTATTATTGGGCATAACAAACCCAAAGGATCAAACAGCGTGGCAATAAAGGACAAGATTGATCTTTTGGTTACCACCTGATCTGTGGTTACTTTCCTAACGCCGTATTTGAAACCTCAGTCTGTGGATTCCATGTTAATCCAAGAGTTTTGAGATCCTGAAGATCTCCGTGTAAAATTTCCGCAGTCGATATCTTGCATGTATTAATTTTACAATTAGAAGCCCATTTTGTCAAAACAAAGACCGATGGTTCTAGAATCTCAGTAAGCTCTCGACGAAGAGCAACCAATTCCTCCTCTGTGTCCGCTCCAGTGAGCAGATCGTCGACGTAGAAATCTGTGCCAAGCGATCTTGCACCCTGAGGATGCGATAATAAATGGGTATCGCTAAGATACTTTAGGCTTCTAACGGCTAGAATTGGGGCACTTGCTGTTCCATACGTGACAGTATTTAGCCGATAAGTTTGTAAGGCTAGCAGCCTCTCCATACAATTAATTGAAAGATTCGCTGCGCCTCGTCAACCTCTACTTGACGGTACATTTTAGTTATGTCTGCAACAAGTGCGTATTTGCGACAGCGAAATCTAAGGAGCGTTGAGTATAAGCATGGCTGTATTGTTGGACCTACCATGAGCAGGTCATTTAGCGATACTTGCGAAGTAGTCTTGCAAGATGCATCAAATACCACTCTGAGCTTTGTGGATGTGCTTTGTGGACGTTCTACACATTGGTAGGGTATAAAACAATGTGGATCTTTCGGTATTGAACCCTCAATTGCAGTCATATGTCCGAGAGCCAAATACTCTTCCATGAACCATGAACCAATACTTTGGGTACCGGGTATCTCACAGTCGGTCACTCGACTGTAGCTTTCTCACTTGTTTTTTTTTGCATTTCTTCCTTTTTCCTTTGTTATTATACCCGGAGAACAACTAGAAAAAATTTTAGAATAAAAATACAAAAAAGAAAATATTTTGGTTTTGTGGGATGGAGCTGCTGCTGCTTAGACAACTGGGCCATTGCATATGTTACGTATGAAGCGCCATTTCATATTAAGTATGCTTTGACAACTGTTAACCTAATTTTGGCAGACCTGAAACAAATTGCCAGAGATTGTCACATCTAATAGCTTCTACATTTTCTTAATAAAAGATGATTTTATTGTAATAGAGATGTGTGTGTGAAAGAAAGAGATCGACTGTTGACCAAAATATTGCGCCAAACTACAGAAAGAACACGCGTGACCAAGAAATGACAAAAATAACCAAATTCACTTTCATAACCCAACTTTGCCGAACTAATATAAAATGTGTTAATTGAATAAAGTGCAGAAAAAATGAATAAGAATCTAAAATAAAAATGTAAAAATTCTTTGGCATGAGTGGGATTAGAACTCAGAACTTTTTGCATAAAATACGCTGGCCCATCGCTTAGACGCCTGGGCTACGCTCCTCGTTGCACAATAGACAGCGATTGTTACTTCTAAAAGCTTCCACACTTTTCAATAAGAAGGCAATTGTTTATTGTAATAGAGACGCACAAAAGCAAGTGTGTAAAGAGAAAAAAGGTTGACTGTTGACCAAAAAATTGCGCAAAAGGACAGAAAAGAACGAGCGTGACCAAGAAATGACAAAGAATAACAAAATTCACTTCATAACCATCTTTGCCGAACTCGCATAAAATGTATTAATTGAATAAAGAGCATGAATAAGAATCTAAAATAAAATGTAAAAAATTCTTTGGCATGAGTGGGATTAGAACTTAGAACTTTCTTGCATAAAAAACGCTGGCCCATCGCTCAGACGCCTGGGCTACGCTCCTCATTACGCAATAGACAGCGATTGTTACTTCTAATAGCTTCCACACTTTTCAATAAGAAGTCGATTTGTTTATTGTAATACAGATGCACAAAACAAGTGTGTGTAAGGAGATGAGATCGCACTGCATTCTCTAAGCACGCGCCAAATTTTTCATTCGTTGACCGCGGTCGAGGAAGTGTTGGTGCGTCGTTGTGTTTTCGAATATTTTAGCTTATTTTTAGTTAAACGTAATTTTCATTACGAATAGCGTTAATAAACTATAGCTCTTGTTCGGTTCAGTGTTTGTGCGGGAAAGTGAATGTGATTTGTCCGTGCTGCAGGAGTAATTAATTGTAATTGTTTGTAGGTTGTAAGTAGCTGCTGCATGTGTGTATGAGTGCGGGCGTGTTCTAGAATAAATAATTTTAAAGTTTTATGTTGTACGAGTGTGTATGTGTGGTTTGTAAAGGGTTTGTTTACTAGGGAGAGTGTGTGTTTGGCTGGAATTGGTAGATTAGCTTAGTACTATTTTTTGTTGTTGTTCGTGCAGATCACGAGCAGCCGGTACGGCAATTTTGTATTAAATTATTTAAATAAATTTTTGAGCAGACGGGAAATAAATGCTTCTGGACGCCTTGGTTTTCAAATTGAGAGTGTTCCTTCCAATTTATTCAAGCTCTTCTAGAGCCATTACTCGAGTTTACAATGCAAATAGTGGTTCTCGCGAGTGCAAGAGAGCGAAAGCTTTATCTTAATTCAAGAGCGCAGGTTAAACTTCAAGAGACTTTAGGTTCTAATTATTACATTGCTTAACAAAAGTATGTGGCCACCGAATTGACCGAACATCGGCCGCGTTGACAGCATGAACATATGCTTCAATTAATAGGAATAGGTGCAAGGCGGTGAATCGAGCGTTTATATAAGCCCGATTTGGTTTTGACTACAGCCACGCGAACCTTCCCATCATGTCCTAGAACGACCTCTACGACTACGCCTATTATCCATAGCTGGGGAACGTTGTCTTCGTGGATTGCCACCACTGTTCCGATCTGAATATTCTCCACGGCTTTGGTCCATTTCCTCGCTGCTGCAGGCTTAGAAGATAATCCCTCGACCAGTCGCTCCAAAATCGCTGTTTGATCGCTGAGACGATCTGCCATCTCTGCAAGTACGTAAGGTTGCCGTCTGCCCTGGCTGCGTGGATGCGGGCGGCAGCGTTGCTAGCGTTGTGCCTACTAGTAGATGCGCCGGCGTGACAACCTCTCCTCGTTGGGACTGCCACTGTCCACGATGAGCGGCCTCGAATTCAGGACGGCTTCTACCTCCACTATGACGGTATGCAGCTCGTCCTCCTTCAGAATAGCGCTGCCCATAGCCTTGAGAAGAAGATGCTTGGCCGACTTTACGGCCGCCTCCCAAAGGCCGCCTATTTGTGGCGCTCTGGGAGGGATGAATTCGATGGTAAATCGGTGGGCCGCAGCATACGACATGATGCTCTGGTCGTTGGTTTCGCCAGGTTCCAAGAGCTCCTTCAGGATTCGAGCAGCTCCCACAAAATTTGTGGCGTTGTCGCAATATAGTTTGACAACAGGACCACGACGACCCACAAACCTAGATAAGCATAAAATAAATGTATTAGACGTCAAATCTTTTACGATTTCCAAATGTACAGCCTTTGATGCAAAGCAGACAAACACTGCTATGTACATCTTTATTGGCTGCTTTCCACGAATTCCAAGGATACTTTAACTGGCCCAAAGAGATCCACCCCGCTTATTTCAAAGGGTCTATTTCCATGTAATCGATCTCTTGGTAAATTACCCATGATCTGCGATAGGAGCTTTGGTTTATAGTGAAAACAATGAACGCACTGCCGTACAATGGCACTGCACTCACGACGCGCGTTTATTAGCCAAATCACTTGTCTGAGAAGCCCAACCAACGACCGTGGCCCTGCATGACAGTTAGTTCTATGTAAGTGTCTCAAATATAGGGTCACAAATTTGCAATTTTTGGCATTAACAAGGGGAACTTAGCATTGTGAGCTATGGGGGCATGTAGAAGACGGCCACCTACTCGCAACAAAGAGTATGAAAAGTGCCAAACCGTTCAACGGATATAAAGGATTTAACTTTTGAATTCCAGCACGCATACTAGCAGATTTCTTCAGCTTTTCAATCTCTTTACAAAAGCAGCATTTTGAACAGCTTCAACTACCTAAGAAATGCAGTTCCGAGCTCGTCTGCTGACGGACAAATTGAATTAAAGTTATATTTTTCTTTCGGTTAATAAATCGATACACATAAGCCACAATGCGAACTACTTTCAGGTACGACGATGACCTTTCTACGATATTTAAAATTGGGTCTAGTTCAACATCGGCCGCGATGAGAGCAACGCGTGATTTTTGTTTCTAGTGCTGCGTTTGCTTCTGATAGCTGAAAATGCGAATTTCTTGGCCAGTACTCGTCTTCCTTCTGCAAAAACCAGGGCCATTGAACCAAAATGAGGTATTTAGCTCATCAACAGAGCATCCTCGCGAAACTAAATCCGCAGGGTTTTCCTTGGTTGGTACATGCCGCCAAACAGCTGATGAAACAATGTCTTGAATATCAGCGATTCGATTGGAAACAAATGTAGCAAGCTGAGATGGGTGCGTTTGAATCCAGTGAAGAACTACTTCCGAATCGGACCAAAGAATAACACTCTCGACAGGAAAGTTAATGATGCTGCGAACTTCTTCCCACAGCTTGCCAACAAATGCGCTGCACATAGCTCTAGCCTGGGAATCGTTTTTGTTTTTAAAGGGGCAACCCTAGATTTAGCTGTTAGCAATTGTACAGACACACCACTTGGCTCAACCACTCGAACATACAGGCAGCACCCATAGGCCCGTATAGAAGCATCAGCGAACCCATGAATTTGACACAATGCTTGTTTGCTTGTGCCAACAAATCTTGGAATAACCAATTTCTTTAAGAGCGCATAATCATTTTTTACTATGTTCCACCTTTTTTCAAAGTCTTGGGGCTCAGGGTCATCCCAACTCAGACTCAAAAGCCAAGCCTCTTGCAGAAATATTTTCGATCTGGTTATTATTGGGCATAACAAACCCAAAGGATCAAACAGCGTGGCAATAAAGGACAAGATTGATCTTTTGGTTACCACCTGATCTCTGAAACGTCAGTCTGTGGATTCCATGTTAATCCAAGAGTTTTGAGATCCTGAAGATCTCCGTGTAAAATTTCCGCAGTCGATATCTTGCATGTATTAATTTTACAATTAGAAGCCCATTTGTCAAAACAAAGCCCGATGGTTCTAGAATCTCAGTAAGCTCTCGACGAAGAGCAACCAATTCCTCCTCTGTGTCCGCTCCAGTGAGCAGATCGTCGACGTAGAAATCTGTGCCAAGCGATCTTGCACCCTGAGGATGCGATAATAAATGGGTATCGCTAAGATACTTTAGGCTTCTAACGGCTAGAATTGGGGCACTTGCTGTTCCATACGTGACAGTATTTAGCCGATAAGTTTGTAAAGGGCTAGCAGCATCTCTTCTCCATACAATTAATTGAAAATTCGCTGCGCCTCGTCAACCTCTACTTGACGGTACATTTTAGTTATGTCTGCAACAAGTGCGTATTTGCGACAGCGAAATCTAAGGAGCGTTGAGTATAAGCATGGCTGTATTGTTGGACCTACCATGAGCAGGTCATTTAGCGATACTTGCGAAGTAGTCTTGCAAGATGCATCAAATACCACTCTGAGCTTTGTGGATGTGCTTTGTGGACGTTCTACACATTGGTAGGGTATAAAACAATGTGGATCTTTCGGTATTGAACCCTCAATTGCAGTCATATGTCCGAGAGCCAAATACTCTTCCATGAACTGATTGAACATTAACAGGGTGTCCGGATCTTTAGTTAATCGTCTCTCTAACGCTAAGAAACGTCTTCTTGCCATTTCAAATGATGATCCGAGACACGTTGGGCTTGATTTAAAGGTAAGGATACTTGCAATCGACCTGAGGGTAAACGAACAATTGTTTCTCGAAAGATTTTCTCACAAGGCATTTCTTCTGGGGTATATAGTTTGTCACCCGAAACGTTTGGACTTGTTCCATCTCCCAGAATTGTTTAACTAATTTTTCAAGTGGATCAGACTCCTCCACTGTGCTCACCATAGAACACGCTTCAATCCCTTGGGGTTCTTTTGATCTACACCGCCCTGACACCACGCAACCAAAACAGTGTTTTGCAAAGTAAGTGCATTTTTTGTTTAATTTGGCCATCTTTCAAAAGATCAAAACGCGTCTGCTCCAAGCAGCAGATCTACTTTTGGGGCTTATGAAAGCTGGATCAGCAAGCGGTAGATTTGTGGGAATGTTTAGTGCTTCAAATGACACGCTTTTTCTGGGTGATAGGAGGAAATAGATTTTAGAACGACGAAGTCAACCACCATTTGATATTTATGAATGCGAGAACTAATTGTTGTTTGCACAACTTGGTGCGCAGATAAGGTAGATTTTCCAATTCCCAACAAATTAGTATCTTTCCTAATCCGCTTTAACTGCAAGCCTTTTGCTAACTCGTCCGTTATAAAATTGACCTGGGAACCCGAATCCAGAAGTACCCTGGCTGGCTGAATCTGACAGGAGCCACCCTTTATATCTACAACAGCCGTCGCCAACATAACTTGCTGGGCAGTGACGGCGTTTGCATGATTCGACGACAATTGCGTTGAATGTTCTGCAGCTAGCACTCCTAGATGGCTTGCTGCAGGATCTAAATTTTGTTGCATGGATGCGTCAGCAGTATAGCGATGTAACAATGTATGGTGGGGCTTCGAGCATACCCTGCAGTGAGCTGCCTTACAGGCTGATACATTATGTCCTTTTTTCAAACAATTTATGCAAAGTGGGACCCCTTTGGCAAATTTAAAGCGAGCTATAACAGAAGCAGCTGAGAAGGATGGACATGTCGTGATAAAATGATCAATTGACTTGCAGAATAAACATTATGCTGTTTCAGGGGTTCTAATTGTTTGTGACACTGACAGTGCAGTTTTGCCAAACTGCTTGCTTCTCGTATCTTGTTGTCCCTTGCGACTTTTTGACCGTCCAGTTGTAGCCTCTTCAGCCGACAAATGCTGAAAGCGCTTATTAAGGGTAGCAACACAATCAGACCACAACGGAATTTTTTGATAATCTAGATTCTCTTCCCACCTAGAGCGAGTCTTTCCGTCAACCTTTGACATAACAATGTGAATTAAAAGTGCGTTTGCAATAACCTTTTCGTCGCCAACGGACAATAAGGACTCATATATTGCCGATACTGTATCAATAAGCGATCGCAATGCGCTTGCTGATGGGCTTTGGATAGCCTGTATCTCAAAAAGTCGAGATATGCCATCAAAAAAAATGAGGCACTCATTATCATAAACTTGCTTTAGAGCAGCCAGAGCTTTGGCATAATTCTGATCCGTTACCTGAAAGGCCTTGACAGTACCTAATGCTTCGCTTTCTAAACAACACAATAAATGGTTAAACTTTTCAACGTTGCTTAGGGATGGGTCACTATCAATTATGCTCGAAAATAATCCAATGAAGTTTTTGAATTCAGAATAATTCCCACCAAATTTGGGCAACTGCATTCGAGGCAGGTGCCTTGTATGCGATAGACTTGTATTTAACAATGATTTGTTTAGATTTATTTGCGGAACTGGAGTTTTTAACGACACTAACAATGCCCTGGTTAACGCGCATAATTCTTCAAGTTCGGATCGCGATGACAATTCTGAATCAAAATCCTCAATTTCCAATTGTAACGAAAATGCACGATCTATATACGCATCTAAAATACTCAAACGACAATCCAACTGCACAGGGTTTAACGAAATCTTCTTATTTTGCACGGCTTTAGCTATCCGATTTATATCTTTTTTAACTGAGTCTAATTTTCTCAGAATATTTTCTGAATCAGCTTCTTCTACAATAGAAGTATTGCTGTCAGAAGCTCCACGACGTTTAGGCATTTTTAAGAAATTAAAAAAGTTTATTTTAAATCTTTTGCAAAATTATATTTGCCGAAAATGTTCTGCTGTACTCCGAATCAAATCACTCACATCAATCGAACTCCGTTTGAGTGATCTCAAATTAACTGAGCACAGTGTTAGCCACAACACCCAGTGGCGCAACCCTGCTACGACCGAATTTGGTAATTCTACAGGATGCATCGTCGAAGGTACATTCGTAATCAATCGTTTCTCCAACTGTTAGAACACAGGACTGTAATGGGAAGTTGTTTTCGTTCCTGCCTGTCAAAGCTTCGGCAATCGTTCGGTTTATGCTATTTTGCTTTGTTATACTATTTCTGTGTTCGGCACCTGCGACTGTGTGTGTTTTTTATGTTTTTGCTTCCACGGATTGTTGTTTGTGTAATTTTTTTCATATATAACTTTGTCTTGTCATCTGTCACTTTACTTTTGCAAGTAGAAGTGTGTGTCGGGTGCGTTTGTAAGAGCAATTTATTCAGGTTTTGGTAAGGATTCTGTGAGATTTTAAAGTGTAAAATGTTTAAGAGAGGCTTTAGCAAGCGCAATATACGGCTACTGGCCGCTGCGCAAAGACGCAGTCTAAATATTTCCAGTTCTCCGATTAGGAACTCTCTCCATTAAGGGTTAATCGTCCTCGCGGCCTCAAAACGTGGCATAAAACAAACCATTCTTTTCTGAGTTTGGGCCTCGTAAGACTCTCGAAGAAAAGATAGATGGGTTGGAAGCAAAAATAAATAAAATAAGTCATGCTCAGGACCAAATATTGCGAAACCAAGGCCAAATACTTGCTGTCCTAAGCAAGTTGACACAGCAAGACTTGCCAGAGGAAATTAATTTTCCCATAACATCAGTTGATGGCTTGGAGAAAAAGGAAAAACAATTTCCAAAGATGGTGTGAAATACGTAAGTATATATGTATATTTTTACCAATTTCCCATTTCTAAAATACAAATTTTAATTGTTTTTTCCCACAGGCCAATATCTTAAAACGGATAACCAACGGCGACCTTTCCAAAAATGTTGATAGCATTTTGGGACCGGAATTGATTACTCAATTTAATTATGATGGCATACTTGGCAAAATGCCATTTAAAAACACACTAATTTAAATAATGCCTTACATAGTAAGTAACACGAAACATTCTGGTTTTAAATTACTAATTTCTTATTTTTCCTTACATGTAGATGCAGTTAAAGAAGATGGGTTTAATGAAAGATGCTACATCCAACTTATTCGGGGCGCATTTAAGGTTAACAAAGGTCGCAACGAAAAGAAATTTGATCAAAATGCAAAACACTATAAACAAACTGAGGGAGCAAATAAGGAAAATGAAGCAGACAAAAAAAATAGTCCCATATCATAAAAGATAATTTTAAGTTATTTTAAAATTTTAGTTTAAAATATGAGCCCAAGGCGAATTATGTTTTATTTATTTTGGTTTTATAATTTTTTATTGAATTATTATTATTAAATTTGTAATACTTTTATAAGTTATGTTCTTCGGCTTAGTTATAATTAAAACTAATATATATAAAATATTGAAAAACTGTGTGGAATATCTTTATTTTGCTAAATATATAAAACTATTTCCAGTCGGTTCAATCTGCATTACAATCCTATATACGTGGTATGCCAGCCAGTAAAGCATCTTCATTACGATTCTATATACGTTGTATGCCAGCCAGTAAAGCATCTTTATTACGATTCTATATACGTTGTATGCCAGCCAGTAAAGCATCTGCATTACGATCCTATATATGTACGTGGTATGCCAGCCAGTAAAGCATCTGCATTACAATCCTATAAGCAATAGTATATAGGACTGTAATACAGCACGAAGTGTGCTCGGCTAATCGCCTACTTGCTCGATTCAAAGTAGGCGATTTTGAAGGTATACTAGCAGAAAAGGCGGCCAAGCTTATGGAAAAGTAAAGTATGATGTAGTATGAATTCGAATGCTTACTGCATTCGAAGTATGACAGATGTAATCGATTCTCGAAGCCAAATTTGCGCCACTGGGCAATTTCTTAGTTATTTCACAAAGGTTTGATTACATATCCAACATGTTCCACTGGTACTCCGAACCAAATTACTCAAGCCAATCGAACTCCGTATGAGCGATCTCCAACTAGATGAGCGCAGTGGAAACAATGAGTGAAAGCTACAATGCAACTCACTCAACTTATTTATGGAGTGCGCATATAAGCTGGGCTTAGCTGCGATCAGGGTCTTCAATAACTGTATGCAAATATGTATGTATGTATACATATGTATGTGCAGCCACAGCAAAACGAAGTTGGCAAAGGAGAAGACGATAACCAAGGGTACGGTAATTCTTTTACTGTTGCACTTTTTCCTTCTTTATGCTGGTACTTGCGAATTAGCGGTAATAGATGTGGCATTACATGTGCATATGCCGTTACATGAATTTATTAATTTTTATTGGGTAATTACCTTATTTGTTTGATGCGAACTATTTTGGTAATAGGGCATCTTACTCTTCAAACCAGTTTTTCGATGACTCAATATATATCCAGAGATGGTGGCCGGTCCCGGCGTCCAGAAATCGGCTTCGACCAAAATTCAAAATGGCTCCAACTATATGGCTCCAACGAAGATGTCCAACTATATGGCTCCGACGAAATGTCCAACGATGTTTCCGTCCAACCGGGGGCGCCAAAATGTTCGTGCAGATCACGAGCAGCCGGTACGGCAATTTTGTATTAAATTATTTAAATTAATTTGTTGAGCAGACGGGAAATAAATGCTTCTGGACGCCTTGGTTTTCAAATTGAGAGTGTTCCTTCCAATTTATTCAAGCTCTTTTAGAGCCATTACTCGAGTTTACAATGCAAATAGTGGTTCTCGCGAGTGCAAGAGAGCGAAAGCTTTATCATAATTCAAGAGCGCAGGTTAAACTTCAAGAGACCTTAGGTTCTAATTATTACATAGCTTAACAAAAGTATGTGGCCACCGAATTGACCGAACAGTTGTTTAATTTAAGTTTTCATAAATTTGCTTTGCTCGACTGTGTGAGTGGTGGGGTTGCGTGCCTTGTATTTTTGGGAGTGTGTGTTACGCGTTGCAGAGTAGACTATTACTACACAGAGAGAATTATGTGTTGGGAAATTAAGAATTAATCGTACTCAAAGTTGTACTATTCTTATTTTAAGTTCGGAATTTTTAAAAATACTAAGATTAAGTTTTTTTTCCTTACTTTAAAACCAAACAAAACTCAAAATGAATACAAAAAGTACTTACACAAAAATTAAGTACAAAATTCTTGAATTAAAAAGGTTCTATCCTTAAATTAAAAATGCCTGTACTTAAGTTTGAAGGAAAGGGGTAAGAGGGGAAGAGCGGCAAAGCGGTTTCTCCGTCTCGCTCTCACCGCCAGTTTTGCTCGAACACTGACGCACGCGTATGTGTGTTTTCAGTCTTTGACGTCGTACTCTGGTTTGCATGCGTGGTCAAGAGGCTAGAGTGTTCGAGTCTTAATCTAACAATCACGGGTTCGAGTACCACTCGCAGCAATTGTGTTTTCGAAAAAATGTAAGTTGGCTTTTATAGACTTTCTATAATATTTATATCCATTTAACTTAACATATCAACAAACAGCCGGCACTTCCTAATCCTCTCCAGAAACTGGCCATTTGCAGCCGGCACTGCCAGATCCTCTCCAGAAACTGGCCATTTGCAGTCGGCACTGCCAGATCCTCTCCAGAAACTGGCCATTTGCAGCCGGCACTGCCAGATCCTCTCCAGAAACTGGCCATTTGCAGCCGGCACTGCCTGATCCTCTCCAGAAACTGGCCATTTGCAGCCGGCACTGCCTGATCCTCTCCAGATACTGACCATTTACAGCCTCCCTCTCTCAATTTTACATAATTTTTTTTACCCAGTGTCAAATAATTGAGAATGATTCGTTGTTATACTAAGAACTTTTGTGTATTAAATTGAAAATTATTCGGTCTTAAATGAAGTACATTTTTCACTTTCCTTGAGCATAAAATGTATTCAAAAACGTAATAAAATACTTAATATTAGTATTCGCATTCTTAAAAATTTTACTTGAACTGAGTACAAAACGACATCTAATTAAGTACAAAAAGTTCTCGGTCGTTATTTGAGTATTTTTTACTTACTTTAAGTGCATTTTTACTTAAAAATTCTCTCTGTGTATTATCTATTTATTATTCATTATAATATAAAGGTAATTCATTTCAATTTCAACTATTATTTTTTTACTTTTATTATATTTAATTATTATTATATTTGATTATTTATTTTTTAATTATTTAAATATATAAATTTGGACAACTTTTTCAAAAATGCCCCGTCTAAGGCAGCAGTCTGCTTCTCAACGATCTCGAGCTAGGCAGGTCATTAACAGGAGAAATAGGGAAAATGTTGATCATGTACAGGAGGAAAGGGAAAACAATGCTAGGTTACAGAGAGATCGTAGGGCAGATGAAAATTATAGGGAAATGGAACAGGTTGGAAATAGCCAGTCACGTTCAGTGAGACGACGGTCAGACCGAATTAGGCAGCAAGAACAAGGACTAAATACAGCCAATAGGACAAATAGTCGAACGAACGCAGAGATTCGGCAGTCCGAACAGGACGCCAATACTCTGCGTAGAATGAACCGTAGGCGGGATTTAAACTATAGGGCAAACGAGCAGGCAGGAAATTCGGAGTTTAGGAGACGGCGACGTAAGGACGTAGAATTTAGAGAGCCTGAACAGCAGGCTGATAGTTTACGTAGATCGAACCGTAGGGGATTTGGACTATAGGAAAACGAGCAGGCAGGAAATTCGGAGTTTAGGAGACGGCGACGAACGGACGAAGAGTTTAGAGAGCCTGAACAGCAGGCTGATAGTTTACGTAGATCGAACCGTACGGGGATTTGGACTATAGGGCAAACGAGCAGGCAGAAAATTTGGAGTTTAGGAGACGGCGACGAACGGACGTAGAGTTTAGGAGCCTGAACAGCAGGCTGATAGTTTACGTAGATCGAACCGTAGGGATTTGGACTATAGGGCAAACGAGCAGGCAGGAAATTCGGAGTTTAGGAGACGACGACGCACGGACGTAGAATTTAGAGAGCCTGAATAGCAGGCGATAGAACACGGAGATCAAACCGTAGGCGGGACTTGGAGTATAGGGCAAACGAGCAGGCAGGAAATTCTAATTTCAGGAGACGGCGACGAACGGACTTAGCTTTTAGGCAGCCTGAACAGCAGGCTGATACGACACGTAGGCAAAGTCGCAGACAGAATTCGCTGTACAGAAGAAACGAACAGACTCAGAACTCGGCACTTAGGCGGACAGTTAGGCGGACAGATGTAGAGAGACGAGTATTAGAGAGAGAGCTGGATCGAGTTAGTAGGTCTCAAGCTAGAAATAACCTTACTAGAAGTATTGTTGAGCGGATGCAAATACCGCGGCACGTCGAAGTGCCCGGTTAGCCGCAAGACAGGCAGCATTTGACGCCTCAAGAAGCAGCCAAAGAGTTAGTCAGTATAGGTCGATTAATCAGAATAGGGAATTAGAAAACCGTAGAAATGCTTCCCTTAATAGAGAGCAACGAGCGAATAGCTTTCAGGAAGAGGCTTTGCCCAGACCCTCCATTTTAGAAGCTCTTATAGAAAATTTTAATAAAATTGTTAAACTGGGCCCAAATAAAATTTGCCTTTCCTGTAAAGGCCAGTGGTTTCCCCACCAAGTAGCTAGGATACCTCGCAATTTTATTGAAAACAATTGCGAGTTTAACTTTATTTCAAATGGACTTGGATTCCCAGAGTTGCCCGATTGCTTTAAAGGTCTTACTTCTTTAGAGGAACGTCTAATTTCTCCTCGTCTTCCTTTTATGATTATTAAGTCATTAGGTCATGAGCGTCAGAGTGCAATTAAAGGAGCTGTAGTTAATGTACCCATACCGAAAAGTAATATCGTAACGTCCCTCCCACATGCTTTTCATGAAGCAGAGGTAGTACAGCTTCACCTCAAACGTAGAATGGAATATAACCATGATTTCATGGCCAAAACCATTAGACCCGTAAAAATAGCTGACGCAATTAGGCATTTAGTAAATACAGAGCTTTATAGAAAGCATAGTGTAGTTATAAACGAACAGTGGCTGTCTTCTTATACAACCGAAACTGTTCCATTCGTAAGTTCTCAAGCAGATGCAGAATTAGTAGAGGACTTGAGCGAAGAATTCGCGATCCAGCACATCAGGATGATGCTGATATAGAGGAACTCAATCCTGGGGTCAAGAAACCCTGCTTGAGAATAACCAGGTAGATACTGTTGCCATGCAGAGAATCACACTTGCTCTGGCGAAGGCCAAAGAACCCTGGATATGATTCTAGATGCTGACTCGGAAGAGTTAGCATTTCCAACAATTTATGCTGGCAGAAGAGACCCTCTTCACTTACTTTCTCTTCGATAGTTAGATCTGAGCTTCGAAATGTAGATAGAAGAGGCTGTCGAATTGACAAATTATTATTTAATTATAAAAGTTAGAGCTGATCCAGATTCGTAGTAATACTACCATTTGCCTCAGGGAAACAGAGCGCCTCACGCGCTATTACAGCTGCTAACGCTCTTAATGAAGAGCATTTAGATAGTATTATTCGCCACGATGAAGGCTATAGGGTTCTGAAAGGTGTTCGCACGTCTCCTGCTCACTGGTAAGCAGAAAGAAAAAAGTTATGGCTATGATCCTCCAGTTCGGTCTGCCAACCTTTTTATAACCTTGCCGGCTGCTGAGACAAGGTGGACGGAGTTGTTACAGTTATTAAATGGAACTGTAGATAGGACGGAAGTTACAGAAGATGAGGTTTTAAATTTTAGTTTTAGCGAAAGGCGCGTTTGATTAGATCAGACCCTGTAACTTGTGCTAGGTATTTTGATTATAGGTATCGCCAATTGTTGAAGATAATGAGGAAGGAAGGGGCGTTTTCGGAAATCATCCTGTTGTTAGGTATTATTGGCGTGTTGAGTTCCAGCATAGAGGCTCGCCTCATATTCTTGGAATGTTTTGGCTGAAAGATGCCCCCTCTGGAGACTTCGAGAATAAATTGACTCTTCCATCTGCCATTGCTTTTATTGACCAATTCATCACCACAGACGTAACGAATACTGAGCTTGCTCAGTATGTCGAGTACCAGAAGCACAATCACGGACATTCGTGTATGCGTGAAGTGAGGGGTAACTCTTTTTGTCGCTTCGGTATTCCGTACTTTCCAATGCCACAAATAGAAATTCTTCGACCATTGCCTGAGGATTCGGAAAATTATTCTCTTCATCGCGAAAACTTAAAAAAAATTCAAATTGTCCTCAATTTTCCTTTCGATTCTGACACTATCAGGCAGGCTCCGGTTTTCACTTTTGTTTTTCGTTTTCGTTTTAGACCAAAATCGTACGTTTTCGTTTTAGGTGCTCCGGTTTTCACAAACTTTTTGTCATCGTTTTGTTATCGAAATATTTAATTATTTTTATTGACAGTTGACTTGGACGTTTTGAGAAGTAAACGGAATGTTTAAATGCCTTTACTTTTTTAAATGTTTGTTTTAAACCCAAATAAATGCAGAAATTGTTTATTTATCGGTCCAAGAGCGCTGCCACTCTTTAAACAGAAAATTTTATACCTTTTTTAAATGGTAAAAGTACCATTTAAATAATAAAATTAAACTGTTTGATTTATTAAAACCTTTCTTCTCTTCTTTGAACATAATTAATGCCCTACTTTTAATTTTACAAGCATTTCGACCAGATTGTTTGGTTCCACCAACAGTACGGCAGCACTGGCAACCAAAACGAAAGTTGTCGTTGCCGACGGCAAATGTTTTTTTTGCGAATTCGAAGTGGGGTCAGAAAATAATTCTTAAAAAAGTAATTACGAACAAGATTGATCCACTTATGGTGTGAAACAAACATCAATAGACCAACAAGTCAACTATTTTTTTCCTTTTGCAATTAAGAACCGATTTGATGTAGAAAAAGGCGTTTACTTTTCATTTCGACAAGACAAACTTCCCCGTTTTTGAAAACGAAAAAGTCTTGTGAAAGTGAAAACGGGAGCACCGATTTTCGTTTTCGAAAACGAAAACGATAGAATCTAGTGAAAGTGAAAACCGGAGCCTGCCTGTATAAGTCATTTGAGCATTTTTGAAAATTTTCTATCTCACGATCAAGTGAGCCTCAGTTACGAGGACTACATATATGCTCTTAGGTCTGGCTTGAAAAAGCACCAAATTTTTCTGAAGAGAACATTTGCAGCTATTAAAGTTAACGCTTATAATAGGCACATTCTATCATTGCAAAGGGCCAATATGGACATCCAGTTCATACTGGATCCTTATGCTTGCTGCAGCTACATTATTAATTATATTAATAAGTCCCAAAGAGGTATTTCGAAGCTGATGCGTGAAGCCGTGGAAGAGATTCAAAGGGGTAACATCAGCATCAAGCAAAGGCTGCAGCATATCGGCCACAAATTTATTTCCGGCACTGAGATTTCTGCTCAGGAAGACGCTTACTGTTGTTTGGGAATGCGTTTGTCTGAGACTAGCAACGCGGAAGTTTATATAAATACTTCACGACCTGAGCACAGAGTTCCAATGCTCAAGCCCAGACAGCAGTTGCTGAATTTGGATCAGGATTCAACAGACTGGATCACTACATTTAGCGGCCAGATAGCCTCGAAGGCCTGAGCTTAGCCGATTTTGCTGCAAATTATAATTTTCGAAATCTTGTAGAGCAGGTGCTAATAACGAAGATGAGAAAACGAGGTCCTAGGTAACTCAATTCATCCTCTCCGCGATGGTAGTGGTTTTATTAGGAAGCGGACCAAGCCAGCTATTATTAGATTTAGGAAGTTCAATCTGAATGCCGACAGACCGAACTATTTTAGGGAACTTTTGATGTTGTATTTTCCGTGGAGAGATGAACAGGTAGAATTAATAAATGTTAGTTGTGAGACCATTTACGAACAGAACGTAGATTCAATTAAATTTAAATATAGGAACTATAATGTTTTAGAAGATTTAGAAGACGTGTTTAGAAGGGCCATAGAAGAGAGGGACATTTTGATGACCAAGGTCATGGGGATAATTTAAATAATGAACTCAGGGCTTTGGTAATCCCTGAAATAAGTTCTTAAATGAATATTTTGAACTTAAATGCACCTCCTTCAGATAACCCTGAAGGTTCGGAAAATGCAATCCGAATAATGAAGCTCCCGCCAATTATTTCGTCTCAAGACTTAGCAAGTATAGTTAGATCCTTAAACTTGAAGCAAAAAACCTTCTTTTCTCATGTTTTGCATAACGCAAAGCATAATAAAGTATTTTATGAGTTTGTAGGTGGCGGAGCAGGTGTTGGAAAAGTAGGTTGATTTCAGCTATTTTTCAGTTCCTTTTCCAACTGTATAATAGTAGGCCAGGATGTGATCCCATCTATGCTAAAAATTCTGTTGTGTGCACCCACAGGAAAAGCAGCGATTGGAATTGGAGGTTCCACCCTTCATTCCATGTTTTCACTGCCAGTGAATCAGTCCGGATCGTCCTTTAAAGATTTAGGAACCCTCCGTTCAAGGTTTATTGACCTTAAGCTTTTGATCATCGATAAAATCTCAATAAGCAAATTCGCGATAGCAGAGACAATCAATTTAGGGAAATTTCTGTTATTGTTTTTGGCGATCTTAGACAACTACGTCCCGTAGGAGATCGTTGGATCTTCCAATCCACTTCGGCCTCGCATGACCCATACAGTGCTATATTTGGGTCTTCTCTGTGGGATATATTTCTAGGTTTTTTGAGCTGACAGAGATTATGCGACAGCGAGACGACCAAGCATTTGCGCTAGCGCTTAATAACATGGCATCCGGTCAGATGACATCGGACGACATTAGTCTTTTTAGGTCTCGTGTGTCTGTTTCAGCCGAATTTCCCAATAACGCCATTCATTTGTTTGTTAGAAATGAGGATACTAATATTTTTAACACTGCTAAGCTAAACTCGATCCCAACGGAGCAATTCACTTCAACTGCTCTTGACTCCGTTAAAGCTGCACATCTCAGTTCAGAAGAAAGGACCAGATGTTTGGAATCTGTGAACGATTTCAAAACATCCCAAACTCAAGGGCTTTGTACAAGCCTGATATTGAAAACCACTGCAAAGTATATGATGACGGTCAACATAGATACTGCAGATGGTCTTGTAAATGGAGCTTCAGGTGTCCTAATGGATATAGGTTTCAATGCATCCAATGCCCCATAAGTTCTTTGGATAAAATTCTTAGATGAAAGTGTAGGAACTAATGCTCGAGCTAAATGCACTCATCGTGCCGAACCTTCTTGGACCCCAGTTCTGAAAACTGTAAAGAATTTTCAATATCATTCAAACGAGCAAGTTACAATCGACCGCAGGCAATTTCCAGTTGTACCTGCAGAAGGTATAACCATTCACAAAAGTCAGGGAGCAGGATACACTAGTGTGGTGGTCCACACAACTCCAGGAATGCAAAGAGAAGCATTGTATGTAGCTTGTAGTAGAGTCACAAGTGCAGCTGGCCTCATTATAGTTGGGCAATTTGTCCCCCCGAGATCTGACCGCCACTCAGTTGTAGAGCAAGAGCTTGCCAGTCTGAGGTCCACGAAGTTATTAAATTCACACTTTAGCTGCCTGTTTGACAGTTCTAAAGTCAATGCTGTGTTTCATAACACACAAAGTGTCACATTACTGATATCTGCTCCGATCAGTTAATGCTTCAGTCTTCCTTCCTTTGTTTCGTTGAGGCTTCCACGTACTCTAACGAAATATACGATATTCATGGCTTCCGCATTGCGGTGCACCTTGATTGCCAGTCGACTTTTAGTGGATCTCGTCCAAAGAAAGGCATTCTTATATTTGCCAAAAACGAAGTTTTTAAGAATGTTAGTCTCTGTTTAAGTGGGCGAAACTATTCGGACCATAATAATTTAGCTTCCGCAGTGTTCGAGTATGCAGTGTTTAAATATAAGTCTTTAGGTTTCCTTATTATTTACAAAAGTCCAACGTCCTCCGCATAGGTTTGAAGCCGAATTTGAGAACTTATTTCAGGAATTTTCATTCTTAGGTAATGATAGCATTGTTTTAGGAGATTTTAATTTGTGTTTACGGGGTCTTTCTGGAGCTAGGTAAAGGGTTTTTGATTTTTTGAACACAATAAGATATAGTTCTTTGTTAGATTTGAACCCATCCACAACACATTGTGATACACATATTGATTGGGCGTGTTCAAATATTAGGGATAGCAGAGCCGTAGCACGCACAGTAAGACAGTTTATAATTACCACAGTGGTATTTTAGTTAGCGTACATGAAATTATGGTTTAGGTTTTTGGGCGCTTTTGAAAATATCTGAGTATTTATATATTTAAATATTTTAGTTTTTGAATTTAAGTATTTTGTTGTTTATTTTTATGTATGTATAATTTATTAAGTCGGGAGCTAATTCCAGCGTCGATTTAATTTTTAATTAAGAAGTATCTAAACCTTTAAACGTTTGCGTACCGGGTATCTCACAGTCGAGCACTCTTGACTGTAGCTTTCTTACTTGTTTTGATTGCGTTATTGTTTTTATACCCGGTACCCATAGGGTACAAGGGTATTATAAGTTAGTGCCAACCGAGAATGTATGTAACAGGCAGAAGGAGAAATCTCCGACCCTATAAAGTATATATATTCTTGATCAGCGTCACTAGCCGAGTCGATCTAGCCATGTCCGTCTGTCCGTCTGTCCGTCTGTCCGTCTGTCCGTCTGTCCGTCTGTCTGTCCGTGTGAAACAACAGATCTCAGAGACTATAAGAGCTAGAGTTACCAAATTTGGTGACAACATTGGAATCTGTTGCACGCAGATCAAGTTTGTTTTAAAATTTGGCCGCCCACTTCCGCCCCAAAAAACGAAAAAACTTAAATAAGCTAGATTCGTAAATTTTGGCTCAAAGTAAATAGATACAATAAATAAGTAGGCATTTGCGGACGTTTTCTGAAAATTTGAGTAAAATCGGATGATAAACATGGAAGTTATTAAACAATTAAGTTTCTTACCATATTGAGCCACAACGGTAGCGAAAAAAAAGTGTTGCGTGCTTTTGGGCGCAGTATTAATTCGTAATGCATCTGCTTACAGAATTTGTCTCTTTTAAACTTTGCTCAACATGTTTTGGCAAAATTTGTCTTTATTTGTCAACATTTTGTTTTTCCCATGTCCGTGTGCTATTTAATTTCACGGACAATACTTTGGGTACCGGGTATCTCACAGTCGGTCGCACTCGACTGTAGCTTTCTCACTTGTTTTGTTTTGAAAATGATATACCATAGCCTTTTTTATATGGTTGTAAATACAATCCCTCCCCTAATGCTACCGATTCCATTTTTCTATTGTGCCTCTGATTTTCCTGAAGTTGTGCCTTTGCGTTTTTTGCGTTATTAATAGTCTTAACTATTGCAGCACTTCCAGACGCTAAACTGCCGACAGCACTAAGGGCTGTTAAATTAGGGACCAGTGGTAAGAAACCTCCAACTTTGGGGACGGTTATAACCCGTGGAATTACAACATTTTTCCTGCATCCCATTGACCTATTTACTGCTTTGCGTGCAACTTTAACTGCATTCATTATGTCAAGCGGCTTATGCTTTCTTAATTCGCTGGTAGCCTGTTTGATTATTGAAGCAAGAGATTTTTTTACTACTTTCTTTTTTTTGTTGCTTTATTCCCATACCATACTTTTTCTTTAGCTTCATCATATTTGTGACAAAATATGCTGCAACTAAGGCAACTAAGGAGGCTAAGGCTCTGGTAGTGAAGCGTGTGTGCCTGTCGCCGCGCCAAGCTAACTCAGCCAGTGGGAGTTGGCAGTCACATGCCGACTACTGAAGACCGACCATACGTGGTGAAGAACCACATCCTGCTCGAGGTGCCTCTGCTCTAGACTGAATATGGCGGATCTAGAGAGGAAAACTCGAAAACCCGTAATCACCGGTGTTACCGTACCGTGCCTCTGTGATGAATGGCACTACGTTAGTGTGTCTTCTAACGGTGGCTTCCGGATACCTGGCACCTCCGGTCGTATAAGTGCCCGATCCGGGGTATGAGGCTCTACCCCGGGGATACTTCCTTCCTCATTACTCGTGGGACCAATACATGGAATCAATAGTAAATACACCCCAAGAAACAGGGTGCTCTAGCAGCCCCAAATCGATTGAAATCGAACCCATCCGGGAGCCCGAAGATGCTATGGACATCTGTTCACAAAGCTCTGGCACCGACGACATCACTAAGGAAGAGGAAGAAACCCTACTCGCCTCCCCAAAGATGATAAACCCAAGCGGATCGCACTATCGGGCGCCGCAAGGAAGAGGTTGCGCAGACACCTTGCGAACGGCGTACCCATGGAGGAGGCCAAAGGCTCGCCCAGAAGCCTATGGACCCTCAAAGGAAATGCCCAGCAAGAGTGGCGCTACCACCAACAAAAGAGGTAGATCGGCCAACACGACCCCAGAAGAGGCGTCGAAAAGAGGGCCATGTACAAAACCGCGGCACCTAGTGCCCAGACGAAGAGCGATCCTGCGAGTGTTTTGCCAGCCACGGAGGCTCCAGCAGCCACCACAACCGCAGCAGCGGACGGGCAGGCAACACAAAGCGCAATCGCCTCAAGTCGGTGTCATGGCCTCTTACAGGGACGTCGCCAGCTCGGTGAAGATGGCTATACTCCCCTGCGGCCTACCCTGAGCATCTCCTCACGACGGAGCAACTGAATATCATTCAGTCCGCCATCCCATCGAGAGTGATGGCCCTGAGACACGGCTCTGTGAAGCCGTTGTTCTCTGGCTGCACCTTTCGACCAGGGTGGATGGCCGTGACGTGTGGGAATGCGGAGACAGCCAGTGGCTATGCACAGAGGTGCCAAAGCTACGGCTGTGGAAGGACGCCCACATCAAGGTGGTCCCAGAGGCAGAGGCTCCACGTGCCGCTGTCTTCATTGGGTACTTTCCGCTTCCAAACGCGGAAATGAAGACGGACGAGATCCTCAAGCTCGTCGAGGGCCAGAACAGCGGCCTGCGAGTGGGAGACTGGCGCGTCTTCCACCGTGAGATGAGGCAGAACATGGCCATCATCACGGTGCGCTGGACCCAGTTTCGGCAAATCGACTGAAGTCGCTGTCGTACCAATTGTCCTTTGCGTGGGCACGGCTACACTTAAGCCAAAGGCCAGCGCACAGCCAAAGACGCAGGCGGTGGCTCCTGCTCTCGCAGCGGAGAAGCCCACCTGCTCCAAGGCAACAAAGGGCATGGCTGCGTCAACAACAAAGAATGCCGCTGATGGCACATCCCACGCAGGCACAGAGGCTAGCGGCACCAAAGTTGCCCAAGAGCCCATGCCATCGAGGAAAATTATGCGCCCTCCCCTGCACGGGCGCATCACGCGTGGAACAGGGCGCATAAACAAGGTGTGAGGCGCACACCTGAGGAGGAGGCCCTTCTGCGCACCAACCGAGGCCGGAAAATGGCGGCCAGGGGCCGCAAGAGGGCGGACTAATGTCCCGTCCTCCTCCCCCACCCTCCCCAACACCCGGAGACACCTCAGATGTCTCCAAGCGAACCACCACCATGCAAAGGCCGCGTCTGACGTCCTTTGCGAGAGGTTTACTACGATGGACATAGCATTTATCCAGGAGCCATGGATAAATGCCGGACGTGTCCTGGGGCTTAGCACCCCATCTGGTAAGCTGCTATATGCAAACGGCCAACCTCGACCCAGAGCGGCCTTGTTAATAAACAAAAATCTAACGTTTGTTCCCTCTCACAGTTCATAACTGAAGACCTGGTGGCGGTCTGGGTTAAAATACCCACTGCCCATGGCGAGCAGGAGGCAGTGCTGGCCTCTGCCTATCTACCCGGCGACACTGATGATGTACCTCCGGCGGCTACCTGTGCCCTGGTAGAGTACTGCCAGAGAAACCGACTCCGGTGGATAATTGCTTGCGATGCCAATGCGCATCACACGGTCTGGGGAGCAGCAACATCAATAAAAGAGGTGAGTACCTTCTTGAGTACATAATTAGTAATAACATAGGTTTACTAAATCAGGGCAGCGAGCCCACATTTATCAATGCAATTAGAGAGGAAGTCCTCGACCTAACTCTCTGCAGTCTGAATATGTTGTCCGCTGTCTCAAACTGGCACGTTGCGAATGAGATCACTATGTCAGATCACCAGCACATCAGATTTGATATAGGAGGTGCCTTGCAATGTAGCCTAGTTACTAGAAATCCCAAAACACAAACTGGGATCTTTTCTGTTTTGAACTTGAGCAATCCAGAGACTGCTCCACCCGTCCGATACTAACCATAGACGAGTTAGAGCGTGAGGCTACTGTGCTTCATACAAACATTGAATCAGCATATCACGTCAGTTGCGAACAAAAAGTTCGTAAGATCAGTCGGGCTGTTCCCTGGTGGAACAAGAGCCTTGACGATCTTAAACAAACTGCGCGAAGGCTCTTCAATAAGGCGAGAAAAGGAAGGTCACTTGGGATTCCTACAAATCCGCCTTAACGCTGTATAACAAAGAGCTGAGAAGGTCAAAACGGGCTACGTGGCGCCAACACTGCGGGCAGATTTCAACTCTCCCGGAAGCTGTCAGGCTACAAAAAGCCCTCTCCAAGCCACAAGGGGATGCCCTCAGGGGGGAGTACTCTCTCCTCTTCTGTGGACTCTGGTCATAGACGAGCTACTGTTTGAGCTCAACAACCTAGGGTTCCCCACTCAGGGCTACGCTGACGATCTAGTCATCTATATAGTGGGCTGGCATGAGCAAACCATCTCGGACCGCATGCAGCAAGCCCTCAATATAGCCAATAGATGGTGTCAGGATAAAGGACTATCCATAAACCCGTCTAAAACTGTGCTAGTTCCATTTACCAGGAAAAGGTCTCTCTCCTGACAAGACCATCCCTAAATGGATCAACCATTGACTTTTCGGTTGAAGCTAACTACCTGGGAGTTATACTTGACTCCAAGCTCAACTGGAACTCACATCTTGAAAGACCATTAACAAAGCCACTCGAGCATACTTTGCGTGCAATAGGCTTTCGGTAGAACATGGGGCCTGAGTCCCAAAATGATCTACTGGTCTTATAACACTGTGGTAAAACCGATCATAACCTATGCATCTCTTGCTTGGTGGACGAAATCTACCCAGAAGACAGCTGCGGCTGCACTTACCAAAATACAACGAATGGTCTGCATAGGCATCACTGGAGCCATCCGGACATGCCCCACTGCAGCACTTGGAGTTATAACTGGCATTCCCCTCTACCCATCGCCTTGAAAAGGAGGCCTGCCTGGGGCACTTCGCCTCCAAAACATCACCGATATAAAAAGTGGTGATCTAACTGGGCATCTACGGGTACTCGAACCCCTAATAAACGAACCCATTCTGCGTATAACTGACGAGCAGAAACCAAAACTTGTTTTCCACAGAAACTTCTCTGTAGTCCTGTACACCAGACACGACTGGACAACAAAATCAATATCTCTGCCCAGTGGATCACAAACGTGGTACACTGACGGATCGAAATTGGAAAACGGCGACACCGGGGCTGGTATTTTCGGACCAAGGTTCAACAAATCCATAGCCATGGGAAAGTCCCCAACCATCTTCCAAGCAGAGATACACGCCATAGAAATCTGTGCTCGTGAATGCCTTCGCAGGAATATGCAAGGCGCACGGATTTACATCTTCTCTGACAGTCAGGCGGCGCTCATAGCGCTGAGATCCTTACGATCACCTCCAGACTAGTAGAAAACTGTTTCCAGCAGCTGAACGCCCTTGCCTCCAAAAACACCTTAACGGTGGGCTGGGTGCCAGGGCATGAAGGCCATATAGGAAACGAGGTGGCAGACTCCTAGCAAAACGCGGGGCGATGACACCACTAATCGGCCCTGAACCATTCTGTGGACTTTCGAAAGGACACAAAGGGAACTGGTCAGGAAATGGGAGGAAAAGGAGATAAGTCGTCACTGGACCGACAGTGCAGGGCTGAGACAAGCCAAACAATTCCTCGTCCCCAGATGTCGCGATCCAAACGCATCATCAATCTAAAAAGAGTGAGATTCGCACTCTAACAGGCTACCTAACAGGTCACTGCAACCTAAGGTATCACCTTAAGAAATTAAAACTTTCAGAAATCGACACATGTAGATTCTGTGAGCTGGAGCCAGAAACATCAGAACATGTTCTATGTGAATGCCCCTCACTAATCAGACGTCGACTTCAACAACTAGGAGGTGAACTTATCCCCTACAGGATTTGGGAAGAGATAGACCTCGCCAAAGTGCTCTCCTTTATCAGAAGCCTAGGAATAGAGGCTCTACCTTAATCCTACAGGCCGGCACAAAGACCTAACATCTGGTCGCGGTGCAATAAGGCCATAGTAATAATAATAATGCAACTCTCTCTACTAGTACTGGCCTTTCATACCGATTCCAAGCCCATCAATCAAAATCGAATCTGCTTTATGTCGTTCAGCTAGGTCCTTACTATTTGAGTAGGCAATGTCATGTAACCTGCAGGCCTCATCATTGATCCCACGATCACCACGTGCTAACGGCTTCTCTAGCTTTGTACCTGGTCCACAGTAATTGTAACCAGGTAAATGAACTTTAAATGGTAGTCCGTTTATTATATTATTAACGAGACCAGTGCCCTTTTTGACATTTGGTTTATGACTAATTGAGTTATAACAAGTGGGAAAGCTACAATCGAGTGTGACCGACTGTAAGATACCCGGTACCCAAAGCATTGTGGGTGAAATTAAACAGCACATGAACATGTGAAAAAAGGAAATGTTGACAAATAGAGACAAATATTGCAAGAAACATGTTGAGCAGAACTTAAAAGAGACAAATGTTGCTAGGAACATGTTGGGCAACTCTCAAAAGCGACAAATGTTGCTAGGAACATGCTGAGCAACACCCAACAAAGACAAATGTTGCTAGGAACATTTTGAGCAACACACACGTGCGCGCTCTCTCTCTCTTTCAGAAACTTTATTGTTTAATAACTCCTATGTTTATGATCCGATTTCAGTCAAATTTTCAGAACACGTCCACGATTGCCTACTTATTTATTTTACGCCGAAAATCACGCATATGGTTATATACCGTTTTTTATGTTTTTCCGGGGCGGAAGTGGGCGTGGCCAAATTTTAAAACAAACTTGATCTGCGTGCAGCAGATTCCAATGTTGTCACCAAATTTGGTAACTCTAGCTCTTATAGTCTCTGAGATCTGTTGTTTAACACGGACGGACAGACGGACGGACGGACGGTAGGACGGACGGACGGACAGACGGGCAGACGGTCATGGCTAGATCGACTCGGCTAGTGACGCTGATCAAGAATATATGTACTTTATAGGGTCGGAGATTTATCCTTCTGCCTGTTACATACATTCTCGGTTGGCTCTAACTTATCATACCCTTGTACCCTATGGGTACCGGGTATAAAAATGTTTGCCCATTTTATAACATCCTCAATTATCGAATGATTGTCATTGAATGAAGTACTTAACTCTAAAACATGCGTTTATTAAGACAAAATAAAACCATTATAGTAAGAATTATTGAAGGTGGTGGACATGGAGATAAAAAACACTCGCGTCACAGCTCTTTGTTGCCGAACACAATTAGAGCATTAATTGTCGGTCCATCCAATTGTGGAAAAACGAATGTGATGATAAGCTTAATTGAGAGTTAAAATGGTCTCAAATTTGAAAATATTTATATATTTTCAAAGAGCTTATATCAACCGAAATATGAATATTTGGAAAAACTTATTAAACCTATCAAAGGGATGGGATATTACACATTCTCAGAAAATGATGTAGTTTTGTCACACCAGGAAGCTAAAAATAATTCGATTATGATATTTGACGATATTGCATGTGAAAAGCAAGATAATGTTAGGAGCTTTTTCTGTATGGGACGTCACAGAAATATAGATTCATTCTATTTGTCACAAACGTATACCCATATTTCAAAACAGTTCATTCGTGATAAAGCGAATTTTATTATTATTTTCAAGCAAGATGGATTAAACATGAAATGTATTTGGCGAGATCATGCAAATTGTGATATGGATTTTAATACATTTATGAATATTTCACAGAAATGTTGGGAGTGTGCGCTCATTGACTTTTATACATTTAATTCTATTCCAAATGTTGATATGGGAAACAATCTCTTCCATATTGGAAATAAAGTCATAGAAATACCAATGGGTTCATGTGAGGTTGATGATATAATAAAATATATTATTAATAGGCTCAAAGAGAATGGACTTCATAACACTATAAAAATTGAATGTAACATCAAAACATTACAAGTTCAAACTTCAACTAAAAATGAAACAGTATATTTTAATCATGAAAGATAAATTGGACGGTTATTTGGTTTTAATAAACGTAAACCAAGACCACATGAAAATGAAATTTACATCTCAGATAATCCTGTAAGTATTATAAAAAATAAATTCAATCAGATTGAGTGCAACATAATTAGTGGGTCATATGTGGGAATAAACCAAATCACGTCTTCATGAATTTGGAATCAATGTCCCCAGGATATAAAATGAGTATTACACCTCGAAATTTGATTTATTTACCTGTCAACTCCAGAAATAAGCACGCTCGAAGTTCGGATAACTGATCAGAACGGAGATTTAGTTAATTTGCGTGGCGAAACTGTTTCGATTCGGCTTCACTTGCGATCAGCAATATGATTATCTATAATAAAAGCCTGCATCGCGCCATTGATAACATTATCAAATCTAAAGCTGAAGTGAAAACAACATCATCATCATCTCGAGGACTCACACAAAAGACCTGCTCCAACGTTAAAAATAAATTGATTTTAAAATCGCTGGGATTTAATACAATAAAGTTAAAAAACAAATTTTCAAATGAATGAAATTTTTTATGTTCAAGAAAAGCCTGTCAATGATGAGTATCATTAAAAATAATACCATTCTTATTATCCGTATCAACAAAACTTTCAGACAAATGATGAAGTTCGTATCACAATACAGAACCAAGATTTGTATGTCCTTCCATCTGAAAGTTTATTCCACTTTGAGGGAACACTTAGCAAAATTATTGACGCAAATACAGGAGCAAGCAGTACTAATAATGTCAGCGGAATGCTTCAAAAATAATTGCATGGCTTATTTCCTCGATGAGGTCAGGTACTGCCTCAATTCTACGGAAATCGACAGGTGTCGATTTACAGGTATAACCTCGACTATTAAACATTTTCTCTCAATTGGAGAACAGGAAGTAGCCCTTTATCGCAATGCTGGATGGAGTGGTGGAGACAATATTCCTTCAGGAGGTCATTTCAGTTTTTCTGTACCTTTAAAAACGTTACTGGGTTTTATGGAGGACCATAAAAAATAATCCTTAATGGCAAACATGAACTCATTCTATTGCTTGCTAAAAATACTGATGACATGTATGTTAAAACTATTGACGGTAAAACACAATATTGCTACATAGCATAAGTTGGAAGATCCCACATCGTCCCAAGTGCTGCTACAAAAATTAAATTGTTTAATGTAATTAAAAGTGAAGCTGTCCTCCCACTAGCATTCCGGAGTTGGGATTGTTATATAAATCCGACATTGGTACAAGGAACACATCATATCTGGAATGTCAAGCTTTCGTCAAACAGGAACGTCCACGATTCGCTGTCCTTGCATTTACATTAAATGGACAACTTATTACAAACAATTTGAGAAATGCAAAAGTATATCTGAATTCAGAAGTTTATCCCTATGAGGATTTGAATATTAAATATAATGAAAACCGTTTT